>JARYGA010055180.1:0-46176 GCA_030545235.1 Helianthus tuberosus
TAAATGTATTTTGTTGTAGATAGTTTTAATTATTAGTTAAACTTTGAAGTTTGACTTGTTTGGTCATTTGAAATTTCTCTAGATGTCGGTAGTTATCTAAAACTATGTTTTGGATTTGTAAGTCTTTTGAAAGTGTTGTTAATTACTTAAAATTACGTTTGTCAAAACAGGGATTGTTCATATAGCAAACGGGTCATGCCGAATTTTTCTAAAAATAATTGTTGAATTTATTAAGTTCTAAAGTGAATGAAAATGGGGCGTTATAATATTTAACTTGTTTCCAATCCGTATGCTTACACATGCATTACTTCATAGTAACTAAACGACAATCTTCTTCCTATTTAAATATTTTAACTAGTTATTACTCGTATCCAACCACTAAAATACGACCTCTTATTTCCTTCATAAAGTCAATCCCTAAATAAATTTCGGGACGAAATTTTTTAAAGTAGGGGAGACTGTAACATTCTGCAATTATTGTATTATTCGTTTCCGTGTTTTTTGCATTAAAGCATTGTAATCCGAGACTTATGATCATAAGGGAATTCATTTTATTTATTTTTTTATTCTCTCAATAATTGTCAAATCAAACATAGGTGTTATTCATATAATCATCAAGACACGTTAAAATCATTCATAAACCGACTTATGTTGTGTAAATTCGATATTCGAGACCCAATCAATCAACTATTGGTCATACTATGTTTATAAATTATGTTAGAAACTCAAATTTATACAAATAATAAAAGAGAAAAGCATAAAACAAATAAACCCATGACATTAGGGAACAAAATAATAAAATATATATTAATGGGCCAATTTTCAACTTTCCATATTTTTTACCACCTCTAACTCTAATCCATCACCTATAAATACCACACTCATTCTACCACTTTTCTTTGTCATTTCTCAAAGAATTCTTCCTTCTGGAAAGTGAGTTCCATCTGCTTTCACCTTCTTTAACTTTTCATATTTTTTCACCACCTCTAACCCTAATCCATCACCTATAAATAGCACACTCATTCCACCACTTTTCTTTGTCATTTCTCAAAGAATTCTTCCTTCTTGAGAGTGAGTTCCATCTCCTTTCACCTTCTTCTCTTCTTCTTGTTTTTTCCTTGTGTTTTCATACTTTCCCATTTTGGAGAAATCCTTATGGAATGTCACCAAATTTTCACCATGTTGAACAAAAATGGTGCATCACCAAAATGAGGACCAATCTTGAGTTTTATTTTATAACTTTCAATCTTTCATTATTGTATGTCATTTATATTTTATACCTGACCAACCAAGATCATCACCCAAGTTGATGATTTTTGGTGTAACAAAGGGATACAATGGATAACATTTATCCTACCTCTATAACATGGTCATTACATTACTAACCCATTACTAATTACTATTATATTATCTAACTTATTATTATTCATACGTAACCTACATAATATTATTAACTAACATATTATTACCATGTCTAACATTATTAACTCATGCTACTAACTACTAACTCTTCTAATCATACTACTAACTCTTTTAATTTTGTCATTTACTTATTTAGTCCTGCAATTATATTATTATTACCAATTCATTAATTATTATTACATACTAAAGTATATAAAACTACTAATTCTTTTAATTTTGTCATTTACCTATTTAGTCTTACAATTAGATCATTATTACCAATTCATTAATTATTATTACATACTAAAAATATATAAAAGTATCAACTTCTTTAATTTTTGTTATTTACTTATTTAGACATTCAATTTAATTATCATTGCCAATCCATTATTTATTATTATGTACTAATGATATATAAATATTAAACGTAGCCATGACACCAACCAATTTATGGTGAAAAATTGTGTGTAAAGGTAAAACACTTATCTTAGACTAAATTCCTCACACGTGGACTTCTTCTAGTGGGTGAATTAGTGAACACGAAATACACATAAATTTATGGAATATTGGATTTTAATAATCCCAACTATTCGTCGTCGGCCGCCAACAGTCCCAACTTTAAAAAATAACCACTGATAGTCCTAACTTTTAACATATTGGCCCCCAATGGACCCTGACTAACAGAACCCTAACGCCGTTAGTCTTCGGTTGCCGGAAAAAATGTTTTTTTGCCGGAAAACTCATTTTGGTAAAAAAAAACTCAACATTTTTTGTCCCGAACCTGTTTGTAACCTTATTATGGACCTTTGGCAACCTTTTTCTAGTAAAAGCCCCAATTATTAAATTCGCCAGAATACTCCTTTTCAGCCGGAAAACTTCTTTTTTGTCAGAAAACTCAACTTTTTGGCTGGAAAACTCAATATTTTCGTCCCAAACCTCTTCGTAACCTTAGATCGGACCTTTAGAAACCTTTTTCTGGACAAAAACGGTTTTCCGACGACTGGAGAGTAACGGCGTTAGGGTTCTGTTAGTCAGGGTCCATTGGTGACCAATATGTCAATAGTTGGGACTGCCAGAGGTTATTTTTGAAGTTGGGATTGTTGGCGGCCAACGTCGAATAGTTGGGATTATTAAAATCCAATATTCCTAAATTTATAGTACCCAAAGTGAGTGTTTAGACAAGATAATATTTTATGTATTTTTATATGTATTATTATTATTATGAGTTATTATCTATTTAAACCTCATTTACATTTCAAATCTTAAATTCTTGTATTTACACACCTTTGTTCATCCTTGTAAGGATAACTTGGTGTTCCAACCTCACAAGTCAATCATCTCACGTTTGTGGAAACCCTTACAAATGGTGAGTATACTCAAACCCTTTTTTTCCTTTAAACACACTTTGGGTTGCAATATATGGAATTATAAAAACTCACATACACACAATCAATCACATTATTCAAACATCAATTTATGAATACATGCTATTTGTCATACATACATGCTAGAAGTCAATCATGTGTACTCAATCGCCTACCTTAACGATTATAGCGCTATAGGAGTAGCACACCGCCCTTATGTGGTATTGTTAAATATTCAGTCTTATACGACTTGTTCCCTTATATGGAAATGATATGCTAGTGGACACTTAGTTTGATTGATAGTTTACACATGCTAGTAATATACAAATTGCCATGTTAGATTGAGACCTTTTATTCTATATTATGTAGACCAAACTTGTATGCTCGCCAAATATTTTGTTGACCTTTATTATTCATATATTGCAGGGAATTGATGATAATGTTCAAGAAATCTACTAGGTCGATTTAGAAACCCACAAATAAATTAGTTTTCTTTTGTTTGAATATTTAAATTGATGTAATTTTTTTCTTTTAACAATGTATGAAATTGAGTTTATGAAATAAAAAGGGTTTATTTAAATATTGTCACTTTTAATTCTTATGATGCTTTGAACAATCATCCATTCGATCATGCCCCTTTGATTTCGCCATCGGTTGGGGTGTGACATCACCCTTTTGACATGTGTGCCTTTCTCCACGTAATCAACCCTTTTAAAACAAACAGCCGAGGAGAGAGAAAGAGAAGAGAGAGAAACGAAAAGGGCGAGAGAAGAGGGTGGGTGGTGAGAGGGTGGTGGTATCCGGCGGATGACAAAAGTTTCTAGGGTTTCGAGGAGTGTTGACGATAACAGAGATGTTGATGATGGCTTTGATTCTCGATTAACTTGGTAGAATATGGGTTAAGGTTGGATAGGCGGAGGTAGAGCGGCTATCGGCGCCGGATAAGAGCGGGTCTAGGAAAAACTTGTTGCTATAGTTTGTATCTCCTTCCAACACCCGGTAATCGTCTCTTTTTATGAGATGTCTAATTTCTTTTTGTTGGAATCGTGATCTGGGGTTATTACGAATGTGTCTCCTGATTGCTTTGCAGTCTCTGTTGGTTGGTTTATTAATCCGATTTTATGATTTCTTGATTGTATTTGTGTTGTTGATTGTTGCTTGATTTAATAAATAGTTATGAAGAGCTTCAAACATTAGGCCTGTTAACAACGATGGTGGCCTATTTCATAAGGTTAGTTTTTTTTTTATTATGATAACAAAATAAAGAAAAGTAAGTTTAAAATAGAATAATAGAAAACCTAAAAGTTGAGAAAAGAAAATAACAAAAGTTACAAAAACACATAAATAAAATTACATTCTTTACTTTAATATGGAACTAGTGATATTCCCCCTTGCTTTGCGGCGGGAATCTGGTCAGTATTTGTTTGGTTCGTTACGATACCGACACTCGCTACAGTAATCAAAAGAGAAAACCTTACATCGATCGAAAACAATAAAAATGAATATCGATACCAATACTAATGTTGTTTTAAAAACGGCTATTGTGCCGTAAACTTAGTTCAATTGGTTAGCATATAAACTTTTTTTTATAACGGCTATTGTGCCAAATCGAATCGAAACCGACTAAACAACATGTGTATTGGTACCAATATTTATTTTTATTGTTTTTTGTTTTTGATAAGCTAATATCGTATCGCTACCATACCGTATCGGAACAAGCAGCATCGGTACCGTTATGCATTAATATTTATGGTTTCTTGTTTGATAATAGATATGGTGTCGCTACCATAGTTAATCGAACGAAAACTGAGCGAACAACTTTGGTTCAGTACCTGTATTTTTTTATTTTTCTTTTTTTCTTTCAATAATCTGACAACGTATCGCTTCCATATCGTACCAAACAACATCAGTACCGATATTTTTATCCATTTTTATGGTTTTCGATTTAAAATTTTTTTCATTTATACAACGTTGTCCGTGGCGGCAAACAAATATCGGCACCAGTACCATAACAACTTGAACTGATCAATACCGCTCAAAGAACATCGGTGTCGGTACAGGTGTTCGATTTAATCATTTTCGGTCGATGTAAAACACGTGCTAATTTCTATGTCGAATGCATGAATCATACTGTAACAACCCGATAAAGATTCAATGTCCGCAGTAACGTACCATTACAGGGCGCGGGCAAATAACTTAGAATATTAAAAATATAAATAAACATAGATGCAGATTTAGATTTTTTTTTAAATACGTAAGTTATTACTAAAAAATTAAATTGAACGCTAAATAAAATACCATTAATAATAAGAAAAACAAATACCTGAGAATTATCAATTATATAAAAAATCAAATGAATGCTAAATATAATACCATTAATAATAAAAAAAACAAAAGCATAAGAATTCTCAATTACTATTTATTATTAAAAAATCAACCGAATACTAAATAAATTATTACTAAAACATAAAAGACAAATTTTTAAAAGTTTTAATTTACTGTTCATGAAAAATATTTATATATATATATATATATATATATATATATATATATATATATATAGGGTAGGGATAATGTACATTAATTCAAAATTGTGAGAAGTGTTTTAAACCAATAGAGATCTAATGGTTGAGATCAATAGGGACCAAATTATAAATTGTGTTTTAATTATTTGGACTGATTTGAAAATTGTAGGGGTAATAGTGTCTTTGTATATGTTTCAAATTAGGTAACCTCTCCTAAATTCTAGCGATTCACTCCTAAATTCTAGCGATTCAATTTTAAACTTATTTTAAAATTCAGACATTCTAAAAAATCCAGAAATATGTAACTGCTATAAAAAATATATAACACTATGCATCCATCATATAACACTATATAACATCATATAACACCATATAACACCGTATAACACTATGTAACACCAAATAACACTATGTAACACTATATAACAATATATAACACTATACATCTATCATAGACATGCTATCAGACAGATATAACACTATAACACTATATAACACTATATAACTCTAAATAACACTATATAACACCATATAATACCATATAACACCATATAACACTATACATCCATCATATAAAACTATATAACACCAAAAAAACACTATATAACACCATATAGCACTATGTAACACTATATAACACTATATAAAAATATATAACACTATACAGTTCTAAACGAGATGACACAAATTCGTAGATTAATTCTTAATTCGTATTCCTATAATTAAGGGTGGCGGTTATGGAAGGTTATCAATTAATTAAATCAATAAGAAAATTACTTGTTTATTATTTTGAATTAATTTAGATTGAGGACACATGTCATCACCACAATATTTCGCACCCTTCTCACACTTTTAGGTTAATGTACATGATCCTCTACCTATATATATGTATATATATGTATGTATGTATATATATATATATAGTGGGGTTTCCTCGTGCTTCGCGGCGTTTTTCGTTTGGTATCAGTTCGGTTCATTACGAAACTGACAAACATCCGATATAGCAATCGGGAGAAACAAAAAACGAATACATGGGCAAATACAACTTCTACTAAGCTTATACCGCTTATGATAGTAAAAACCGGCAACGACTTTTACCGATGTTATTCGTTTAAAATCGAATTGGTTTGTCACGAAACCCGTAGAAACATCAAGAAAAGCAAAAAAACCGAATAACTGTATCTATGTTGTCGTATGATGTCGGTTCGCCTCGTCACAATAAGAAAAAAAATCAATTATACGTCTAACTTTTAACTAAATCAAAAGATTATAATAGAACGGAATATCTTTTAACTGAACCAACACATTATAACTGAACTAAAATAAACATATTTAGTTTCAAAAACATATTTAAAGAATTGAACAACTGAAACTTATAATAAAATAAAATAAAAGACAAAGAACTAAGACACCACTAACAATTCTAAAATAATTACTTATTTTTCTTAGCTACTGTTCATCAAGAGTTTGTAATAATATGTATAATAATATATAATGCTCAAAACAAGGAAAGAATAATTAATTAGTATAAGTTTCAACTTAAATTGATTACCACACCAATAAAATTTTGTTATCTATCTGGTTCTAAAACAAATAATATTAACTTTTTTTAATTTTTTAGAACGACAACTTATAGATTGACTGGTCGGAAACCTACAAGGTTTCTTTATAGAGGGTATACCATCTATTTAACGAGCCCAATTGCGTCCTCGGGGGAACCATAACCTCTGAAACCGCTTAATACTAGTTGAGCAATTTACCCATTTATTTCTTTGTTTTTTAATTTTTTTAGAGTAAATTGCCAAAATCGTTCCTGAGGTTTAGGCATGTTTGCTATTTTCATTCAAAACAAATTTTTTTGTACCATATAGTCCTTCACTTTTGGGATTTTTTGTCATTTTCAATCAAACGTCTAATTTGCTTTATTTTTTCATCAAATATTTGGATGAAAATGGCAAAAATCCCAAATCTCAGGGACAATTTTGGAAAAAAAGTTAGACGTTTGGATGAAAATAGCAAAAAAATCACAAAAGTTGTCACACCCCCAAAATCCACCATGCGGAGTACCATCGCTTGGAGGCGTGACGTGACCAGGATCGAGCCACCAATCATATTGAACAACACAATTAAGTAAATGAAACCAACTACAATACGATTGGTGACCTAAAGAAGGTGACCGATTTTAAGATAACAGCGGAAGCATAAAACGTAAGTTCAAAACATAAGTTCACAGTTCATAAGTTTAAAGTCTCAACATAAGTTCCATAGGTTTATAAAGTTCAATTATTAAGTATGGGATATAACAACCCATATTCCACAACAACCTTCTCCTCATGCAAGCTCCAAAAGCACCTAGCGACCTTTAAGGCATGTAACAACTAGTTAACAACAAAGTTGAGTGAGTTCACGTTTGGTTGTTTAGTTTTTTTGAAGTTGTTTCTGAAAAACGTGGTTTGACTTTCGTTGGCTTAATTGTCGTGGGGGTTACCCCGTAGTTGAAAGTATGTTTAACCAGTTCCTTTTTCATTACCCAAACCCTAACCATAATCAGTGGGGGCTTTCCCCGTGTGAACTACTAGACGGTATGATATCGACTACTACGAACAATAGTTGTGCCCTACATCAGTGTCTATCATCACTGACAGTTTGCCATAGTCCATTAGTACACGCCCATCCGACCGGCACGGTGTGAGGTTTGTTAAACCTAATAGCGCTATTAACTAATGACCCGCTCGCCATTGGCCTCGGCGATTAAGTCGATATAATGAAGAGGGACTTATTGATAGAGTTTTGTCTAGCTAGTTTTAAGGTTGTTGTCCTGCACCAGGAGGACGAACGTACGTATTCTGCACCAGGAGAATTCATAGGATTAATAATGGCATCCTATCTATGAAGGATGGCCGTACATATCTTCCCAAGGGGATATGTAGATTTAGTTTTAAATTCTTTAACCCATTCCCAAACCACCGGGAATCCCATGCCTTAGAAAGTGTGTGAACTCACCTCGGTTTGCTCGGTTAGATTCTCAAATATAGCTAACAGTCAAGGTCGGTCAATCACGTCCTAGTATGATTTACCAGTTAGTCATTTAGTGATTTTCAAATAGAGCACAAAGTTTCTACACGTATCTATCACATAGCATGCATTACTTTAACTGTTTATACCCATATATACTTCCCATCCATTCCCCACTCATAAGCAAACATACGATAGTGCACGTAACACATATAACATGTTAGATCATTCACAGATAGCATACTCGACATTTAGACACGCAAATCACAACTTATGTCATTTCCGCATTAATATTCAAAACCGGCTGTTTTCGGACATTTTAATAAAATAGTTAAATTATTCCAAAGATTCCCAAATTTTTACAGAATGTCTTAAACGTTCCAAATTTTATTGTGTAAAAATATCGGGGTCCGCTTCATTACCAATATTTTATAAAAATTCATTTTCCGGACTGAACTCAGATTTATATTTTTCTGACCACAGTCCACGGGATAATTTATTTAAAATTCATTGAGCGTCCGATTTACGAAATTCCAGTGGGGTAATTACAAATACATCGGTGGTCATCTACAGTACAAGTTTCATGATCCAACTCTACACAGAACCCAAGTTATGACAAAAAACAAAACACATATTTTCAGCAGAAAAATGCAGCTCTCGCTGCTGTTACGAAATGACGCTTTAAAAATAGTAAACAAAGTCCAAAAATTACGATTCCAGTGCCATTAGAACTGTATTTCATAATAACACGTTTTAGACTCAAAATATCAGTTTTTCGTTGAGTTTATCACCTGTTTACAGCCAACTGAAACTTGGACGGATTCTGTTTTCATTCTTTAATCTTCCAAGACGCGTTCGATTGATTCCGTTAGCATGATTAGTGATCGTAACAACATCAAACAGCAATATTAACCAGCAACACATCAGATAATCAACCAAGAATCATAACAAAACAAGATCCAAGAGTTTTACACTAATATTTGCTCATTAACCACCATGTTCATCATTTTTAGTAGACTTTAAACTTTGATCTTATATGTTCATGAGTTTTATCCGACAAATTTCTTATTAACCACTTTAGATAAGAACAATAGGGTGTTTAGAGTCACTTACTACTAGCTCGAGGCTAGGGAAGAAACTAGACGAAAAATGGGTGGTTAATAGCGTTGTGGTGAGGTCCTTGGCAATCCGTAAGCACCGAGCCTCCTTATACGTGATCCTTCACCTTTGTATGTTAATAAAATGCCTTGATCTAAACTTGAAAATGGATGAGGGTGTGGGTATATGTTCGGCCGAGATATCAAAAGGGAAGGAGAGGAAGATGATTTTTTTTTGTAGTGTGAATTATGAAGTGAATGTGATCCACCATGTCTATTTATAAACCAATCACATTCATTATCCATTAGGTAATATGCTAGAATGATATGAGGCACAAGAATAAAATAATTAAACTTGTAAGGATGGTGGTTCCCTAGGAGGGAACCGATCGGTTCTTGAGGGGTGTTTGTGATTAGAATTTAACTAGCTAGTTAAATACTAGTTAGTTAGTTAGTTAGTTAGAAATTATGTTTAGTTATTTGTGTGTAGTGAAATATAACGGATGTTAGGGTATTCGGGGACCCTAACTGGCTTAGAAAAAGAAAAACAATGTTAATGACAATATTTTTATGTCCCGGGTTAAGTCCGGTTGTTCGGTTGGATACTGTTCCGTTAAACTGCTTAATTAATCCGTAAAGCGTCCCACATATATATTTTTGCAACGTTTTTAATTTTTAACACTCAGGAAGGCATACCGGACTATTTAGTAACTTTTCTGTATCCTACTAGTATGTTAACTGTAGGACCGGTTTTGACTCCGAAACGATTGCGAAACGAACATGAAACGTGCGGAATCCGTACACGAACGCGACCTAAACACACATGATGTAATTTAATCGTGATTCTATTTTAAAATCTGATAACGTACAAGAACCGTGAATCACGTGGAGTACTTTCTCTCTCTAGATTCTCTCTTTAGATCTATAGAGCTCCAAATGACAAATGTAGCAAAAGTCCCTAATCTATGACATAATCTCCTATTTATAGTCCAAGGCATTTAATGAGATTTCTCATTATTACAATTATGCCACCTTGCCTTTTTATCTAGCTATCACTAAAATAACGACTCGTTTTCTTCTGTTTCTCGCTACGGCTCGGATTGACGAAGGCGATAGACACATAATGCACTAACAGACTCCCCCTTGGATATTGCCGCAGTCAATCTCGTAGCGTCTTGTCTTTTCTCTTTCACGAACAGAATCCCCATGGATCTGTTTTCAGACTCAGTTGCTCTTTCTTTTCTTCAGACTCCTTTTCTTCAGGCTCCCCCTTTCGTCAAGCTTCCGTGCTTTTGGGATCGACACCTGGCTTTCCGGGTACAAGCTCCTCCTTGCTTTGAGCTCGTCTTCAGATTCCCCCTTAGACTCAGCTTCCGGGATCGTAGTCTGGACTTTTCCTGCAATCACTCATACAACTATAAGTAACAACATTTTAATCTTCCAGATATCGTAATCTGACAATTCAAACTTCTCAAAATTACTTCTCATGAATTTGGCAGTTTCATCAAATCGTATCGGAAACTAGCTCTATAACAATATAAGCATCCAAATCCCCCACAGTTAATCATCCAAGTCCAACTTAATGACCTTGGAGATATCACAAACTGTTTTTGAATTTTTGATTTTAAACTTCAAGTTTCAAATTAATGAACTTGTTTTATTTTCAGAAACACGATCAGCTTACTTAGATTTTGAAACTCAGCACTCAGATATCAGTTGTCGAAAATAAAGCAGAATAAAAAATCTTTTTGTATTTTCTAAAAATATAAAGCAGTAAAGAAATATGTACACACATATTTACAGACACTATTTTTGTTTGAGTATGCGTCAGAGGATCATATCAGTTCTTGACAAATTACAAGTACCGTTGAGCTTAGTTACACAGTAAGAATTAAACAATTCACTTAGATTGTCGATATACTGGTCCACTTAAATTTTCATACAAATTTCAACTGATTCAGGATACGAATTAAGTATTTTAAGAACTTAAACCCATTCATGTGTCCCACCTCTTGAATATACTCCCATATCCAGATCCCAATATTCAGTCTTACAGGTAATTATAACACAAATAATATCTGTAGGGATTAATAATTTATGAAGAATCATGAGAGCTCAGGTCAGAACTACCGTTCAGCAGAGAGACCATGACTCAACTTGGGTGTGTCCCCTTTAGAGGATCTTTTTTACAACAGCATTGCTAAGCAATTTTATTGTCTTATCATATATGCTGAGGGTGATGCTGTGTTTCAAGCATTGCAGAAAATATTATTCGAGGACTAGGTCAGAACTTCCATTCAGCAGAAGTCCCGGAATAATACCCCAGACATCATTGAGTATAAAAACCTAGTATATCAGATTATGAGACCTTTCAAACGAGATTTCAGGGGTTACCTATATATCCAAGTAGTGTTCCCCACGAAATAAGCAAGTATTTGAATTTAGGTTTATATGCCGAAAAAATTTACTAAGTGTATAAAAACCTATCGACATATCATCAGTGAGACTGTTTAACGCTATATAATCATTACAATTCTTTAGCATACTGTAACTCTCTACTGATGTACTATCATTTCCTCTTTTTACGCAAAAACTCAATTTTTGAATTTTATCATGTTTTTGACTTTTTCAAATTTTCAAATGTTTTTGTATTTTCTAACAACAATTTTTCTCCCCCTAAAATGCAAAACCATTTAAAGAAAATTTGACAACCAATACTGATAGCTTTGTCTCGCCATCCATTTTCTGCTAAAAGTGCTCTGATTTGCAGAAAATATAACGTACCCCCGTGATTTACAACACATTGATATTTTACAGTTTGAAAACCGTTTTTCAATCTGATGAAAGTAATCATGTTTGTTCAGCCGTGAGGGTTTCGGCGTATTCAATCAACATACAATCAAAACAAAATTAAAAACAACATATTTTTGGTTTTTCAAATTTTAACAAACTAAAAACATATTTTTGGTTTTTAATTTTTCAAATTTTTAGGATTTTGAAAATATTGTTAATTTATGTACAAACAACACTCAAACTAAACTCCCTGTTCAACCAAACCAGGGTCCTGCAACCTCTTCCTGTGCCAGGTTGCTCCAACTGCCATTCTCACAGTCTTCAGCTTCGTTGAGCACCTGCACATTCAAACTTTATCAATCATTTGAACAATTTAGCCCAGGTCTGTTGGACCTTAGGCATTTCAACACAATAATGTTCATTTAATTTCGGAAACTCTTTGTCATTTAAAACGTTTTCAATTTTGACTTCAACTTTTTCATCTTTTACCATCGTTACTTGTTTCTTAGCACTCCACATTTGACCTTTCGGAGTACCTCTGTTGTAAAAATTTGTCTCTTTTTGAACCTTTTGATTTTGAATAACATTTTTAGGTTTCCAAAACTCTTGAGGTTTTGTCATATCAACAGATGTTCTCCAACTTTGTGTTGTTCTCAATCTGGGTGTGTGAGAATTCCAGGTTTGTCTTGAATCAAACCGTTCGGGTTTGATTTCCAATTTTGATTTGAAGCAAACTTGCTTGTATTGTACCTCCAAGTTTGTTTCGAATCAAATCTGGTTGACCTAGGTTTCACATCCTCAGATTTCTGTTTTTCAACATCAACAGGCTTTGGATTTGGACACTTTCGTGCAACATGTCCAATTTGATCACATTTAAAACACACTTTCTTTGAAACGTCCTTGGCCTGTTGTTGTTTCTTTTTCATAGCATCAAACTCCTCATTAGACTGTTGTCCAAATTTGAGTTTTTCCTCTTCTTTCAAGCTTTTCCCTTGAACAAAACTTATCTTTTGTTGCAAATTTTGTTTTTTACTTTGATTCCAATTCCGTTTCTTTTTATAACCCAAACCAGCCTTCATGTTTTTCTTCTTAAAACCAGGTTTGTTATAAAAAGATTTATGACCTTTACCAGCAAACTTTGGAATCTCAGACTTCTCAATCTCAACCATTTTGAAAACTTTATCGACCTTTTCTGAAATCACATTCTGAATCGGGAATACAACATCTAAGAATAATTTGTCCGATCCAATCATGGTATAAACCAATCCTTTTGAATCATTGTTCAAATTTTTCTCGGATTTTGTGTTTTTCAGATAACCATCATAAAGAGTTCCTTCATCTTCATCCTGTGATTCAGACTTACCTTTTGTAGACTCATCTTTCAAAACACTTTCAACAACCTTACTTACCACCTCTGAATCATTAGCATCATCAGATTTGGAGTAAGTCACATCGATACTTTCAGGTAACTGGTCAGCTATGTTCAAACCCTTTGCCACGTTTTCCTCATCATAAAAAGTATAGTTGTTTCTCAATGGTGGTGGTACCTGACGAAATTCTGAACCAATACCCTTTTTGCAATTTTCAGTATCTTTGTCATCTGGTGTAATGTTGAAAATGCGTTCGAGAATGTACGAAGAGTTATGATAACTTTGAAGTTTTGTAACAACCTTTTCTTTTTCAGCCAAGACTTGTTTAAGATTTGCAATTTCATCAACACATTTGTTTAATTCAATTTGCTTTTCTTTAAACTTTCTTGCATACATTTCTTTAGTAACTAAGGTTTCTGACAATCTTTTATCAAAACTTTTGACTTGGCTCTTCAAAGTATCATAAGCTTCTTGTACTCTCTGACTCGACCACTTTAAAGAATCATACTGTTTTTGTAAATCTTGAAATTTAGATTCTTTTTCAACACAATCGACACATTTTGCTGAACACATTTGTCTATACACATCATTATCTTTTTCAAGATCTTGACACTTCTGTGTTAGCTTTTTGACTTTTAATTTCAACATTTCTTCTGTTTCAACCATTTCTTTACATTTTATTTTGAAAACATTTTCAAATTTGGTTGCTTCAATTTCTTTTGCTTTTATGATGTCATCTTTTTTAGTACAGGCTTTGCACATTTCTATGCAATTCCTGCACTTGTTTTCATTTTCATCAACCAATTCAACATTCGGTAAATCAGAAGATTTTCTAACCTCAGTCTCATTCAGCACCAGTTCTTCTGACTCAACTTTCTGATCTTCCTCCTTTTCTTCTTTCTGAGCTTCTTCAATCTTCTGTTCTTCTTCAGCTCTCTGATCTTCTTCAGCAGCAATCTTCACAACATTCTTTACTTCTTCAATCATCTTCTTCAATTCTTCTTCTTTTCTCTTTTTCATCTCTACCACCTTCGGTAGACTTGCTTCACAAACCTCTCTAATTTTCTTCTCCAAATCAGGCAAATATGCTTTATCAGATAACCTTCGTGTGTTGAAAGTAGCCTGCCTTGGAACCAAATTTGTTACAGCTTCGAAATCCACTTTTGATGGGTCAACAACTGGATTACCCCGTGGATCCATGTAACATTCCAACTCTTCATTCCATCTTTTTGCTCTCTGGGCTTCTTTGAATGGTTCGTTTAATTTTCCAATTTCCCATCTTGCATAGTCTGCTTTCCAATATCTATCAGGATCAGCATTAGCCACAAATGCATATCCAACTGCATCTTCTTCAGGGCATACTTGACTCCAGTTGTAACCTTCATCGTCATATATAACTGCAAGAGCCCTTGATTTTTCTTCAGGCTGTTTCAATCTTGGTGACTCATATTTGTTCTGATGGTAAATCGCTTTCTTGTAATAATCTTCGTTGAATGGGTTTGCAGATTTATCATTAGCATACGCATTTCTGCACTCACGCTTGAAATGACCTCTTTGTTTGCATTTGAAACATGTCACCTTAGATTTATCAAATCCCAGTTTGGTAGATGGTCCACCAATTGACTTTCTCCCCGTGATCTCCATGAACCGCTGTGCCCGACGAACCGCACTGGCCATGCACCATCTTATATCCATTAGTTCCATCTCCTCGGGGTCTAATTGATCATAATCTTCTTTCGTCAAGTTGGTGTTGCCAATCTTCCCTGCAACGAGGCTTTCATACGATTCAAGTACAGATGCTAAGAAAACCATCTGTTGTTTCGCCGATTCTTCGCTGAAATTCTGCCCATTCTTCAGATCCACTGCTATATTACACTGAAACAAATTCTTGGAAGCAGATTGACTTGAAGTGTTTGAAGAAGATCCACTGTGAAAACCACTGTGAAGACTTTCATTGTTCACTGAATTTGAGCTTCTTGCAGAAAACGCTGTTCTTGGAGACCCAGCCTGCGGTACATTTCCTCTGTAGTAAAGCTCTACATTCTGCTGATAAGCTGGATTGTTGACTTTAGATCTTTTTATCTCCAACTCATGACTTTCAAGCCTTTCAATCAGCAAATCCACTTTTAAATCTTCAGGCTTGATTGTGTTTTTCAACATTAGAGCGAAGTATTGCCACTCTTGATCATTTGGCAATGAATCAAACAATTTATCCACCAAATCCTCTTCAGAATATGTGATTTCATGTCTGGCTAACTCCATTTTCAGATGCCCAAATCTTTCGATCATTCTACAAACAGATTCATTTTTCATACAACTGAATAAATCAAACTCTTTACGCAACAATTTCTTTTTGTTTTTGACAATTTCATTACTTCCTACACACTTTTTCCCTAACGCTTCCCACAAACTCTTTGAAGTTTTCTCTTGTTCAAGTAACGAAATAATATCCTCTCTCACTGACTGTTTGATTAATGTGATCATTTTAGATTCAGCCACAACATTTTTTATATCTATGTCTGAGAAATCTTTTGGATCTATTAACTCTCCTCCCTCTTTTACTGGTTCAGTGTATCCATCTGTCATTTTTATCCAACTTTCAGGAGCGAAAGCTTTTACCCAACCCTCAAATCTGTTTTTCCACCAGTGATAATCTTCCACTTTCATTAGCTTTGGTGGCTTCTGTTGGCTTCCATACATGTTCTCAAACTTCAAATTCTCCGAAATCTCTCTTGAATATTCTTTCATCTCAGATCTTCTATCTGACGATTCGGAAGTGAACGCGTTGTAGAATGTGTTGTAGAATTCTTCACCGTTGCTTGACATCTTCAATTACCTTGAATTTTGCACTTTGTAAATCTTGAATCTCCTGAATCAAACAAACAAACTATCAGTTTAAAAATATCAAACAACTGAATCAAACTGATACTCGAACTGGTGAATTTTCTATGTGGACTGAAGGTTGACAAACTATGCGGACTGCTATGACCCTTTTCCAATGACCTGGCTAAACCATACAACCTTGTGCGAATATGGATAACCTCGAGACCTGTTTTTGACTGATTTAATATCTTGTGCTTACAAAATCGATTTTAATTAATTTCTGATTGGACCGAATATTCCACTAAAACTACCGCCAAATATCACTTCATATAAAACGATCACGTGCAACAAACTTTGATTGGGCCGACACTTACAATGTACACTAACTGGAAACTATAGGACCTCACAATTAACCAATCATATGTGCTGACAAACACCCATCACATGAAAATAGATTGATTTGATAAAAGATGCACATGCAAAACTTGATAACAACACACGTATTAAGTGGCCGACAACTGTTTCTTATCTAATATGATATGGCCGCTGAACTTTAGTCACATGGGTTCTGTCAATTTTGATTCACAAGAACATATATCAAGTTCTAAACAATTTTTATAGGACCTCCACTTTGTCTTTAGCAATGAAACTAATTAATACTATCACATGTAACGATAAACGGACAACGTGTTTCAAACGGTCATGTCATCTTTATGATACTTTCAAACGGACATGCAATCCTCAAACTGTCACACCCTCAAACGGTCATACCCTCAAACGGTCACTCCCTCAAACTGTCACACCTTCAAACGGTCACACCCTCAAACTGTCACATGCATTTTCAAACGGTCACTCCAGATTTCAAACGGTCATGCGTCAATTTCAAACGGACAGTCCAGTTTTCAAACGGTCAGAGGCAAATTTCAAACGGTCACGTGCTTGTTCAAACGGTCACGTGCTTGTTCAAACGATCACGTGCTTGTTCAAAGGGTCACGCCAATTTTCAAACGATGTCGGACACAAAAACTCAGATTTCTCCTAAACGTCTAGGAATTAGGATCTGAAACTTGGCAGGGTTGTAAATCAAGTGTTCTCGCACAACATATCAAAAAATCAACTGATTCGGACCGTAAAAACTGATGATTTTCCGCGCGGAAATGTGTGATAGATCAGTGCAATCGAGCTCCTGCTCAGATACCACTTGTAGGACCGGTTTTGACTCCGAAACGATTGCGAAACGAATGTGAAACGTGCGGAATCCGTACACGAACGCGACCTAAACACACATGATGTAATATAATCGTGATTCTATTATAAAATCTGATAACGTACAAGAACCGTGAATCACGTGGAGTACTTTCTCTCTCTAGATTCTCTCTCTAGATCTATAGAGCTCCAAATGACAAATGTAGCAAAAGTCCCTAATCTATGACATAATCTCCTATTTATAGTCCAAGGCATTTAATGAGATTTCTCATTATTACAATTATGCCACCTTGCCTTTTTATCTAGCTATCACTAAAATAACGACTCGTTTTCTTCTGTTTCTCGCTACGGCTCGGATTGACGAAGGCGATAGACACATAATGCACTAACATTAACAAATACATGTAAGTATAACACAGATATCAGAAAGCAGTTAAATGATCCAGTACAGTCATTAAGCACTTTAATTAACAATAATAGATTGTACGGTTACATGTAAATTTGAGGGTTGTCACATTCTCCCCCTGTTAAGAGAATTTCGTCCCGAAATTTAGCGCGTGGTTACTGAGGAAGCTAGTTAAGTTGCGTTGTTTTCCTGATTTTCCTAGGGTGTCACATCATCCCCCCGTTGATTTGGAATTTCGTCCCGAAATTCTGCAGTAGCTTCAGCCTCAGTAGTGGTTGCGTTTTTCTTAAACAGCTGGGGGTACTTGAGTTTTATTTGGTCTTCGCGTTCCCAGGTATACTCTGGGCCGCGACGGGAATCCCAACAAACTCGGACAAGAGGTATCCTGGTGCGCTTGAGAATATTAACATCTCGATCAGTAATCTCTACTGGTTCCTCGACGAATCGCAGCTGGTCGTCGATAGTGAGTTCCTTGAGAGGAACTATGAGGGTCTCATCTGACAGACACTTCTTCAGATTTGACACGTGGAATACGTTGTGAACTCCGCTGAGTTTTTCGGGTAGATTCAACCTGTAGGCGACTTTGCCAACTTTCTCGATGATTTCGAACGGTCCGACATAACGCGGATTGAGCTTGCCTCGTTTGCTAAAATGGACTACAACTTTCCGAGGTGAGACTTTGAGTAACACTCGATCCCCAACCTGGAACTCGAGTGGTTTTCTTCCCTTATCAGCACAGCTTTTCTGACGGTCACGAGCTACCGCCATTCGCTGTCGTATCTGAGCAATTCTCTCGGTGGTATCTACCACAAGTTCTGGGCCAGTGATTTGGCTGTCACCAACTTCTGCCCAACAGAGAGGTGATCGGCATTTGCGTCCGTACAATGCCTCGAATGGAGCGGCCTGAATGCTGGTGTGGTAGCTGTTGTTATACGAAAACTCCACTAGCGGGAGGTGCTTTTCCCAGCCATTACCAAAATCGATTACACATGCCCTAAGCATGTCTTCAAGGGTTTGGATGGTGCGTTCAGATTGCCCATCCGTCTGTGGGTGATAAGCGGTGCTCATATCTAAACGTGAGCCAAAAGACTTGTGCATTGCTTGCCACAGTTCAGAAGTAAAACGCGCGTCACGATCAGAAATGATGGAGGTCGGCACTCCGTGCCTTGATACCACTTCCTTTGGGTAAATGTCTGCGAGAGTAGAAAACTTATCCGTTTCCTTGATGATCAGAAAATGTGTAGACTTAGTCAGTCGATCCACGATCACCCAAATGGTATCATTTCAGCGTTGAGATCTAGGCAGACTAGTAACGAAATCCATGGAAATTTGCTCCCATTTCCATTTCGGGATCTCTGGTTGTTGTAGTAGGCCTGATGGTTTCTGATATTCAGTCTTGACTTTCGCACAAGTCAAGCACTTACCGACGTAGGTTGCTATGTGGGCTTTCATGCCAGGCCACCAATACGTAGTCTTGAGATCGTGGTACATCTTGTCCGAACCAGGGTGTACCGAATAACGAGACTTGTGTGCTTCATCCATCACAAGCTCACGTAGGTTTCCATACAGTGGAACCCAAATGCGTCCGTTAACATAGTAGGCATCATCCTCCTTTTGTTCCAGCTGTTGCCTCGATCCTCGTGGGGACTCAGCCCTGATGTTTTCTTCTTTCAACGCTTCAACTTGAGCATCGCGAATTTGAGCGGGAAGGTTAGATTGGGTGGTAAGTTGTAAAACACGTACACGCTTAGGTATAGTATCCTTTCGACTGAGGGCGTCGGCCACCACATTGGCTTTGCCCGGATGGTACTTGATCGCGCATTCGTAATCATTCAAGAGTTCAACCCATCGGCGTTGACTCATGTTTAATTCCTTTTGCTTGAAGATATGCTCGAGACTCCTGTGATCGGTGTAAATGGTGCACTTGGTACCGTACAGGTAATGTCTCCATATCTTAAGCGTGAAAACAACTGCTCCCAGTTCTAAGTCATGTGTAGTGTAGTTCCTTTCGTGAACTTTAAGTTGGCGTGATGCGTAGGCAATGACCTTGTCACGTTGCATCAATACGCAACCAAGTCCTTGGATGGAAGCGTCGCAATAAACCACGAAATCATCTGTGCCTTCAGGCAATGAGAGGATAGGCGCGCTACAAAGTCTATCCTTCAAGTGCTGAAATGCGGACTCCTGTGCATCACCCCAACGATAGGTGACACCCTTCTGGGTCAGTGAAGTGAGGGGTTGCGCAATCTTTGAGAAATCCTTGATAAACCTTCTGTAGTATCCTGCCAAACCCAAGAACTGGCGGATTTCTGTTGGTGTGCGGGGTGCAGGCCAGTTCATGATCGATTCAACCTTAGATGGATCCACATGAATTCCATCCTTGTTTACCACATGGCCTAGAAAGTGGACTTCGCGAAGCCAGAAGTCACATTTCGAAAACTTGGCATACAACTGCTCTTTTCGAAGAAGTTCCAGCATAAGTCGTAGATGCTGCTCGTGTTCCTCCTGGCTCTTAGAATAGATCAGGATATCGTCGATGAACACAATAACGAACTTATCTAGGTAAGGTTTGCATACTCGGTTCATGAGATCCATGAAGACCGCTGGTGCATTCGTCAGCCCGAATGGCATAACCAGAAACTCGTAATGGCCTTAACGAGTTCTGAATGCTGTTTTGGAGACGTCCTCCTCTCGGACTCTCAGCTGATGGTATCCCGATCTCAAATCAATCTTAGAGTAATAGCTCGACCCTTGCAACTGGTCGAACAAGTCGTCGATACGTGGAAGAGGATATCGATTCTTCACGGTCACCTTGTTAAGTTCGCGATAGTCAATACACACCCTGAAGGTACCGTCTTTCTTCTTCACGAACAAGACTGGAGCTCCCCGGGGCGAAGAGCTAGGATGTATGAAACCCTTTTCCAAGATTTCTTGTAGTTGTGAGGACAGTTCTTCGAGTTCTGATGGAGCTAGACAATATGGCGCTCAGGCTATGGGCGCTGCTCCAGGAGCTAGCTCGATTTGAAACTCGACTTGGCGATGAGGCGGAAGATCAGGCAATTCCTCAGGAAATACCTCAGGAAAGTCGCGCACGATAGGAATGTCTTCTATCTTCCTTTCTTCCGAGGATGCATCAGATACAAGGGCTAGGATAGCAGTGTGGCCCTTTCGCAAACACTTCTGGGCCTTAAGGAAAGAGATGATGCCTACGACAGCACCACTCTTGTCACCCTGAATTACGAGGGGTCCTTTACCAGAACGAGGGATGCGGATAATCTTCTAGTTGCAAAGAACTTCCGCTTAATGGTGAGATAATCAATCCTTCCTAATAACAGCGTCGAGGCTACCAAGTACGATAGGAATAATATCGATAGAGAAGGTCTGACCAGCTAAGACGAGGTTACAACCCTTAACTGTGTGTGCGCCCTCGAGACTTTCACAATTAGCTAGTTCTACAGCATGTTTGGTGTTTTATGGGTAATGGGGTACGCTTAAGCACCTGACTAACTCTTAGGAACACATTTCTAACATCTGTACCCGAATTAACTAAAATAGAAACAAGGAAATTTTCTGGTAGGAACTTACCCGCCACAACGTTGGGGTTGTTTCCTTCTTCCTCTTGTCCATTCAGGAGTTCATGCTCACCAGTCCTGCGGTTATCCTTATTGTCTCCATTATTGTTCCCGTTGCCCTGGTTGCCGCGGTTGTCACGATTCTGTCTTATCTGCGGACAGTTCCTCTTGAAGTGGCTCTCAGCACCGCACTGGTAACATCTCCCATTACCCTCCTGGTGTTGCCGTTGGTTTCGGTTTGCAGGATATGGGCTCCTACAGTCTCTAGCCATATGTCCCAACTTCTTGCACCGATGACAACACGAGTCCGCACATGACCCCCTGTGGTGCCGTTGGCACTTGCGGCATTTCGGTTTATTCCCTAGGTATCCCCCCTGCTTTTGGTAGTTCAGCCCGAGTTTCCTGTGCGGTTCCCGTCGTATAGAGCTAGGACCCTCACCTTGGTGATCACCCCAAATATACTTGTTACTAATAAGAGCATTTGCATTGGAAGTGTTACGCTTGGGCAACTTTCCCTCTTCTACCGCCTGATCGGTGAGTTGGTGCGCCAAACGAACGACTTGCTGGATTGTGGGAAGGTTGGCCGCACTCACAGACCGTTGGATTTCCGGGACTAAGCCCCTGAGGTATAGCTTGATTCGCCTAGATATGGGTTGTGGCATGTTAGGACATAAGGCAGCCAAGTCGTTAGACCTCTTTGTGTACGCCTCAATCTCTGATCCCTCCATCTTCAAACCATAATACTCTATTTCCAGCTCCAGAATGTCGTCCAGGTGGCAGAATTCTTCCTTAATCCAATCCTTGAAGTCGCTCCAGAGGATGGCATTCGCGTCTGCCAATCCGAGCATCTGAACTTGTGCGCTCCACCAAGAATACGCTTTCCCTTGCAACATGCCAGTAGCGTACTCTACTCGTTTGCTGGCAGGGCTTTCACTCTCTTCGAATGTATATTCTATTCTCCGGATCCAATGTAGAAGGCCGATTGTCCCTTCAGTGTCGTCGAAAGTGGGAGGGTTGCATTCTAAGAACGCCTTGAAGGTGCCCATGCGTGTTTGAGGGTGCATGGGTTGACTCCCTGTTTGGGTTGCTAAGGCTTCAGCAATCCATTCGTTGATCCAGGTCGTCACCTGACCCTGGGTCATGTCGAGACGTCCACTCATGATCTTCACATCGAAGGGACACACGTAAGAAAGGTGTCGCAAGTACGTAAGTGTGGAGTGACAGAAAATAGTAAGCACACAAGGTTCAAATAGCAATTATTACGTTAATTAATGCACAGTGTGAACTATCTAACCAACAATATAACATAAATCATACCACCTATTATGTCGAGTCTTGCACGTGGAGCGAAGCGTCGTTGTGGATCGTTGAGCACTGTACAGGTTATAGTCTGGTTTTATCAAAAAGCTTTTCCCCTTTTTAAAACCAAGTTCACTATAACCAATGGCTCTGATACCAATCTGTCACACCCCCAAAATCCACCATGCCGAGTACCACCGCTTGGAGGCATGACGTGACCAGGATCGAGCCACCAATCATATTGGCTTAATTGCCGTGGGGGTTACCCCGTAGTTGAAAGTATGTTTAACCAGTTCCTTTTTCATTACCCAAACCCTAACCATAATCAGTGGGGGCTTTCCCCGTGTGAACTACTAGACGGTATGATATCGACTACTACGAACAATAGTTGTGCCCTACATCAGTGTCTATCATCACTGACAGTTTGCCATAGTCCATTAGTACACGCCCATCCGACCGGCACGGTGTGAGGTTTGTTAAACCTAATAGCGCTATTAACTAATGACCCGCTCGCCATTGGCCTCGGCGATTAAGTCGATATAATGAAGAGGGACTTATTGATAGAGTTTTGTCTAGCTAGTTTTAAGGTTGTTGTCCTGCACCAGGAGGACGAACGTACGTATTCTGCACCAGGAGAATTCATAGGATTAATAATGGCATCCTATCTATGAAGGATGGCCGTACATATCTTCCCAAGGGGATATGTAGATTTAGTTTTAAATTCTTTAACCCATTCCCAAACCACCGGGAATCCCATGCCTTAGAAAGTGTGTGAACTCACCTCGGTTTGCTCGGTTAGATTCTCAAATATAGCTAACAGTCAAGGTCGGTCAATCACGTCCTAGTATGATTTACCAGTTAGTCATTTAGTGATTTTCAAATAGAGCACAAAGTTTCTACACGTATCTATCACATAGCATGCATTACTTTAACTGTTTATGCCCATATATACTTCCCATCCATTCCCCACTCATAAGCAAACATACGATAGTGCACGTAACACATATAACATGTTAGATCATTCACAGATAGCATACTCGACATTTAGACACGCAAATCACAACTTATGTCATTTCCGCATTAATATTCAAAACTGGCTGTTTTCGGACATTTTAATAAAACAGTTAAATTATTCCAAAGATTCCCAAATTTTTACAGAATGTCTTAAACGTTCCAAATTTTATTGTGTAAAAATATCAGGGTCCGGTTCATTACCAATATTTTATAAAAATTCATTTTCCGGACTGAACTCAGATTTATATTTTTCTGACCACAGTCCATGGGATAATTTATTTAAAATTCATCGAGCGTCCGATTTACGAAATTCTAGTAGGGTAATTACAAATACATCGGTGGTCATCTACAGTACAAGTTTCATGATCCAGCTCTACACAGAACCCAAGTTATGACAGAAAACAAAACACATATTTTCAGCAGAAAAATGCAGCTCTCGCTGCTGTTACGAAATGACGCTTTAAAAATAGTAAACGAAGTCCAAAAATTACGATTCCAGTGCCATTAGAACCGTATTTCATAATAACACGTTTTAGACTCAAAATATCAGTTTTTCGTAGAGTTTATCACCTGTTTACAGCCAACTGAAGTTGGCTGTAAAACTTGGACAGATTCTGTTTTCATTCTTTAATCTCCCAAGACGCGTTCGATTGATTCCGTTAGCATGATTAGTGATCGTAACAACATCAAACATCAATATTAACCAGCAACACATCAGATAATCAACCAAGAATCATAACAAAACAAGATCCAAGAGTTTTACACTAATATTTGCTCATTAACCACCATGTTCATCATTTTTAGTAGACTTTAAACTTTGATCTTATATGTTCATGAGTTTTATCCGACAAATTTCTTATTAACCACTTTAGATATGAACAATAGGGTGTTTAGAGTCACTTACTACTAGCTCGAGGCTAGGGAAGAAACTAGACGAAAAATGGGTGGTTAATAGCGTTGTGGTGAGGTCCTTGGCAATCCGTAAGCACCGAGTCTCCTTATACGTGATCCTTCACCTTTGTATGTTAATAAAATGCCTTGATCTAAACTTGAAAATGGACGAGGGTGTGGGTATATGTTCGGCCGAGATATCAAAAGGGAAGGAGAGGAAGATGATTTATTTTTTTTGTAGTGTGAATTATGAAGTGAATGTGATCCACCATGTCTATTTATAAACCAATCACATTCATTATCCATTAGGTAATATGCTAGAATGATATGAGGCACAAGAATAAAATAATTAAACTTGTATGGATGGTGGTTCCCTAGGAGGGAACCGATCGGTTCTTGAGGGGTGTTTGTGATTAGAATTTAACTAGCTAGTTAAATACTAGTTAGTTAGTTAGTTAGTTAGTTAGAAATTATGTTTAGTTATTTGTGTGTAGTGAAATATAACGGGTGTTAGGGTATTCGGGGAGCCTAACTGGCTCAGAAAAAGAAAAACAATGTTAATGACAATATTTTTATGTCCCGGGTTAAGTCCGGTTGTTCGGCTGGATACTGTTCCGTTAAACTGCTTAATTAATCCGTAAAGCGTCCTACATATATATTTTTGCAACGTTTTTAATTTTTAACACTCAGGAAGGCATACCGGACTATTTAGTAACTTTTCTGTATCCTACTAGTATGTTAACAAATACATGTAAGTATAACACAGATATCAGAAAGCAGTTAAATGATCCAGTACAGTCATTAAGCACTTTAATTAACAATAATAGATTGTACGGTTACGTGTAAATTTGAGGGTTGTCACAAAAGTGAAGGACTATATAGTACAAAAAAATTGTTTTGGATGACAATGGCAAACATGCCCAAACCTCAGGGACGATATTGGCAATTTACACATTTTTTTTAATTTATCTTTATATAAAAACAATAAATATAATTATAAATATAATATATAATAATATATAAACACACACTTATTTTAAAAAAAATATTTTTACCTTGAAATAAAAAATAATAATAAACTAATGATGTTTGGTACGACGGGAAAGACAGGTGATACTGATATATGGTACGACGGGTTGATGAGGGGAGATGAGGTACGAGTGTCGAGATAGACGGAGTGGTTATGGTGGCGATGGCGGTGGTGGTGATGAAGGTATAGGTGGAAGAAGATAAGAGAGAAAGATAGAAGAAAGAGAGTGTGTATGATGTATATGTATATATATATTATAGTTGATTTATTATTATTATTTTTTTAAAGGTAAAAAAGAAAATTAAAAACAATAAGTGTGTATCTATATATAAATGTGTGTATATGTATATATATTATATTTGTAATTATTTTTATTTAAAGGTAATAAAATATTCTGGGAAGCCGCGGAGGAAAAGCACGGCAGGGCCTTCTCCGATTTTGGCTACATGCATATTGATACCATTTACGTTGATGTTGTTGTGTTGTATTTTTTCCATGTTTGTTTTTGTGTGTATGTTAAATTATTGTGTGGGTTTTATATAACAGGTGAGCGTTGGGGTTTAGACTTCCATGGGTAATATTGTCGTCTCTTGACTTTTGGGGGTTCGGTTGGTAATTTGATTAGCCGATTTGAGCCTCTTATGTTCATTATTATGTTTGTTTAGTCTTGTTGGGTCTAGTGTTAAAACAATTTAATTTAGGTTTGTTTATGTTACGTTATTGTAAGTGCAGTATCTGGTAACTGAAGATTATCGATGCCAAACAAAACTGATAGCAATAGTTAAGGGGGAGTCTGTAAGTGCAGCTCTTGCTGGGTAACTGTGCTTTATCAGTTTTGGTCAACAAAGTCTATGGCCCAATTCAAAGTTGTTGAAATGTGTATGTCTTTTGTTTAACAAATTCGGATGGTATTAGTTGCTAATGGTCTTAATGTGTTACAATACTTATGTAACAAATTCTGATACCACTGTAAGGGCACTGGATCGATGACGAACATCAACATTGCACTTGATTCATGACGTGAAATAATAAACACAAACAAAATAGAAAGATGTAGAGATGAAACTCTTTAATATTGATTGTAATAAATGAATGAGTTTCTCCTACATCTTTTTCTCTATCTATCTTGTTTATGTTTATTGTTTCACCTCATGAATCAAGTGCAATGTTGATGTTTGTCATCGATCCAGTGGTATCAGAGCATGGTTACCGATTCGGAATGGTCTAACTGCCTTCCGAATCACCATTGCTCCTGATTTGATGTTTGTTTCCGCCAAACATCATGAAGACGTGAAGATTTTGCAGAAAACTTGAAGAAATTGAAGTTGTTCGTTGACTGAGATGGTTTTCTTGTTTTCCAAGTTGTTGTAGATCTGAGGTTTGATCGGTAATTGCTCTGTCCGAGTTTTCGAATTTGTTAGAATTCCTTGTCCAACTTTGTTGAAATTTCTTTTGTCCGAATTTGTTGAACTTTTGTGTCAGGATTTGTTTGATCCGAATTTGTTTTGATTAGTTTGTCCGAACTTGTTCCTTCTGTGTTTGTTTATGACCTTGTGTGAAGCCACGCATGGGAAATAATCCGGAAGATTGCTTATCCGGGTTTGAGGAACTCCGTATTTAATTCCGAGTTTACAAGTTCCGGATTTGGGACTTGTTTCATGTCCAAGTTTAAGCATTCAATCCGGATTTATTCAAAGACATAAATCTGTCCGATTTTATTAAGTTCTTCCTTTTTGTCCCGATTTTTTCTTCAATTCTGGATATGTGTCAAAGTTTTAAACAAATCCGGATTTAATGTCCGGGTTTGTTTACTGTGTCTGGGTTTAATCCCATCTGTGTTTAATTTCAGTTGTCCGGATTTAAGGCTATATATATGTTCTGAATCTATTTATGTCCGAACTTATTGGCATTCAACATATTTTATTTCACTCAAGTGTCCGGATTTGTAAAATAGAAGTTATACATGATTAAATACGGAATAATATGCTATACTCGGACTAAAACATGCCAAATTCGGAAAAAGTACACTCAAATTAGACATATAGTGGCAAATTCGGACATATAGTGGTATAATTCGGACTTGGATGCTAAAAACAATTGTCCGAATTTGTGAGTTAAATTCGGATTTTTTCGTTAAATTCGGATATATGTAAATTCGGACTTAAAAAAATTCCGAATTTGTAGGTTGTGTTCGGAATTTTTGAGTTAAATTTGGTTTCTAGATTCTCGGTGTACGGATTTGGTCCGTACTAGAGTTTTCGGACAATTTGGGACTTCTATCGAGCATTCAAAGAGATACGAAGATGAAGTGACTTGGACTTTGACAGTTTACAAAGAAAAAAGGGGAGTAAAAATTTCCTATTTTCTTCGTAAATCTAAAGCTTGTGCGTGAAAAATCTCGTGTGTGATGGAGTTTTGTCAAGTGTGTTTGTGTTTTTAATCTAGTATTGATGTGATGAAATTGATTCCTTAGTTGACGACTAGTTAAAGATTGAGCCTTGATCGTTGTTGTTTATAGTAGAGAAGATTAGTTTCTTGGTCACTCTTCCAAGACGGTTGCTAGTCTTTTCTCAAAATAATGTGATGCTTCTTGATTTAAGGGGAAGATCGGAGATGAAAGCCATCGGGAATTCAGTGGATTCGTGAAGATAGGAGACTGATTCATGAAGATGCGTGATGAAATGAGATCATACATGAAGGGTTGAAGACTTTTGATCAAGAGGGTGGATTGTCACACCCCAACCGATGCCGAAAACATCAGAGTGAGACGAAAACGAGATTGCTCGAGACTTCATAACTTTATTGCGACAAGACTTAATTCAAAACTGCTTTCTTTCATTCATAACAATTGTCAAGTACAATACAAGGAAATCAAATACAACAATTGTTTTGGGAAATACAACAACGATATAAGAAGCAAAGTACTACATTGTTCGAATGAGACAACAAAATATAACAAGTACATCAATATATCTAGTATTTCTAAATGTGTTTCTAAAGCATCCCTACTAGATTTCGTCAATATCAACATCATCAACCTGCAACATGTTTAAAAGTATAGTTCAATACACAATTTATTGATGAGTATACAAGTTTAATAATAACATAAGTATATAAAATGGTTTAAACGAATCCACATGGCAAAAATAGTTAACTAGATTAACGTAAACTTGGCATGCAACTATACAAGTCAATCATTTACCGCATGTTTAAAAGACTTAACATGACCACAAGACTACGGGTGGTGCGTTACTCCTATAGCGCTATACATGTTAAGGGGAGGCTCGTACGAAGTTAATGATCAGTAAATCACATAAGAATGCTCCAAAGAATACAAATCGAGTATAACGTATTTAGCATGCATGATTGGATTGTTTGTGTGATTGATAAACTATAAGTGTGTTCGTGAAGTTTGAATAAGCAAACATATTGCACCCAAAAGTGTAAAACAAAAAGGGCGTTTGAGTATACTCACGATTTTGCAAATCTTCGATTGATAAACCCGCGAGTTGTTAAGTAGTTGGCAACAGCACTGGAACACCGAGGTTACCCTACAGGTGGGTAAACGAAGGTGTGAGTTGTCGAAGTTGAACGGAGGATTCGGATTTGGAATATTAAGTACGTAATTGTATAAGTATCAAAGTTTGTTTAAAACAGAAAGTATATTTCGTTTAGGCACTCGTCACGACACTACGTTCACTGTGATTTCACGGATCCTGATTAGCCCGTTAGAATCGGTGACAAGGAACGTAGAAACTGAGATAAACGGAAACGAAAACATCACAACTTTGTTCAAGTGACTGGACGGTTGACACGAAAGGAAGGCACCCTTCGCGCGAGTGGGAGTCCCCTTCGCACGAATGGTGTCTGCCAGAGCGGACAGAACTTCGTTTCGAATGTTTTAACAACTAAAAAATCACGTTGTGAGTTCAATTGGGTTATTTAGTTATATTATATAGTATAGTAACAGTCCTATAGTCATATAGATCACAGAAGTCATGTATGGAGGTAATAACCTCATTAGAAGTTCACCAAAGCACAACTTCGTTAACTAAGTTAACAAACCGGTTGGTCATGAATAACAGAATGTAAAATACCAAACGGCCGGACGAGGACAACCCGGGTGTGCCGTCTCAACATGGAAGGTATGAACCAAGTGTTGGTGGCTGGACGGGGTTAACTCATTGTAGGTCTAGGAGACCGTTTGGGTGTTCGTTTACAAGTTCAAGTGAGACGGTGGAACTAGATTGAAAGCCAAGGCTCCCACGGTTCATACTCTATTATCTCAGAATCATCCATATTGAAAGATGGGGATTTGAGTAACATTCAACACTTAGAAACTGTCGGAACGAGATGAAACAGACCTTTCACGCGAATGGGAAGTCCATTCGTGCGAGGGGGATGGCCTTTCGTGCGAAAGGGCTACCCTTTTTGTGAATGGTCATGTTTCGATACGATTCGGTTCGATTTTGTTTGAACAGATTTGTTTTCTTGGCTGGAATTGTCACACCCTCAAATTCCACATGCGGAGTATTACCGTGAGGCGTGCGACTGCCCAGGATCCAGCCACTAATTATTTTAAACTGTTTTGTGAAAATGTAGGTTATTTCAAATAATAATACAATTAGTGACTTAATTTTCAAAAATATAATTTGCAGCGGAAATGTAACTTAAAACTTTTCAGAGTTATAAGCCATAGTTTAGATGAATGTACAAAACGTATGACTTACACACTCCATCCGTTTGCATTGTCCGTTCTAAGCTGTATCGAGCAACCTGCAAAGCATGCAGTAGGGTGTCAACATAAAGTTGGCGAGTTCACGAGTTATCCAGTTTTAATTTTGAAAATGTAAGTTGTTTTAGATAAAGCATTTATAATCACGCTATGGGGAGCTACCCCATCTGTAAGCTCACTAAACTGCGGATACCGAATCCTGAGACGTTGTGTTTTTGTGCCCCAAGCCAATGTCTATCTTCATTGACCAAGATTAAGGCCTACTAGTTCACGCCCGATCACCCCGGTCACGGTGTGAGGTTTGTCAAACCTAATAGCGCTATCAACTAATATCTCGTTCGCCCCCGACGACTAATCGGTATCGTAAAGCGGGGACTTCATGATAGAGTTTCGTTTAGTTTTACTAGTTGTGATTAATAAATAATTTCCAAACATATCCCCCCCGAGAATAGTAGTTTAAAAGTATCCTTTTCAAGGATAGTAGTTCGTCCGTGTCCCTCCCCGGGACGCATGCTTTTAGTGTGTGTGAACTCACCTTGGTTTGCTCGGCAGAAAATTTACTTGTTTTTAACAGTTGTTCAACCACGTCCTATTATGGTTACCAAATTTAAATCAGATTCGTATACAAGTGTTCATATATTCATGCACATAATTCTTGCAATTATCATAATTCATCGTGTTTATTCATATAACAGTCTAACAACTGATCGGTATACAAACAGACAAATAACATTACATATTAGTGTGTGGTCCAAAGCATATTGTGAGGTTCAACTATAAGGTTAGTCCATTCAGAGTGTGCGGCCCAGTACTTTTAACGGCCTAATAGGAGTGTGCAGCCCGAATAAAAGTGTGCGACATATGGTCGAGTGTGCGGTCATGGTTGTGCGGTCACCAAGATGATGTGCGGTCTTATTTCAAGTGTGCGGCACACTTTAAGTGTGCGGTTTTCAATTAAATAAAACAGTAAATAAGGAAAATGCAGCTGATTTAATAGCACAGATTTATGCATATTATTCTTGTATTTCATCATCTAATTTTATCACCTGTCGACACAGATAATCTATGCTCAGATACGGTTCTCCCTAAGAACATTTTTAAAACACATTTAAACGACAAGGACTATACTAACGGTTCATATTATCATCATTATTAACCGCTTAACACCATGTCGATCAAATTTTCATATCTATGTTTTAATTCCATCAATAATCATCAAGATTCCTATTGATCTAATTATCATGTCACCAGTTTCAACCAAAACTATTTTAAGTAGCGTATCACGAAGATTCATCATCATGAAATCCCTAATTCCCATTTCAACATTCTTATCATCAAACATGTTTTCGCAATCATAACCTATATATATACAACTTTGAATCTAATTAGATCAATCAAACACATAAGACTGCCATGGGACCATTATTCAACCCTATTATCGTCAATCATCATTCCACAAGTAGGCACCAAGCCAAAAACCACAAATGATGAAATTAATAATCTTATACAATCCCAAGAGTCACGAAATGCAGATTTTAAAGAATAACACACTACTGACCAAACAGTTAACAATTGTATATACTCAAAATCCTCAAAAGGGTAAGAAATATAGAAGCATATACTATAACAATAACCACATGTCCTTCATCATATAACCCAAACTAGTAACAGTTATTTGAAACAATCCCACTATAATCAAATTGCAATTTGGCAGATTATACCCAAGAAATGAAATAGAGACACAAAACCAAACAACATGAACCGTACAGTAAACAAGAGCGACTTACCAATCTTGATTCAGACTTGACACTGCCGCGCCGTCACCACAGCTGACGTCACCCCGCCGGAAACGATCCGTAGCCATCCTCGCAGCACCACCACTCCGTCAGACTGCCCACAATCCCAAACAACCTCCGCTACCTCACGGCGGTGTCCGACCGTCGGTTTCTCATCGTTGCTTGAAGCTGGTAGCTCCTGTGTGCCGCTACCATCCATGGTGGTTGGCTGGACATTTAGATGGATCACAGTGGAAATGGGGAGGAGGAGATATGATTTGGCTCAAGTGTGTTAGACTATTCTGTAGAAAAGGGATTGAAATAGGAGCTAGGGTTTTCACATTAAGAGAAATGAGAGGAAGGTGAAAGTTATACGATGAAGAGGGGTTTGAGGTTGCTTGCTGGACGGAAGAAGGGCGCCGAAATTCACGACTCATTCGACAATCTGTTTAACACGTTGTTCAACGCTGACGCTACCATTCTGTACTCATGCTGATCCAGCGCTCCCTTCGATCCAATTAACAATGTTTGGTTCTAAGCACCCACTGTGAGTATACTCGATCCCTTTTCTCTTTAAACACTTTTGGGATGCAACATGTATTCTATATCAAGACACTTGACACTTGAAACTTATTCGAAACATACTCTATCCGTGTTAAACATGAAACATGAAACTATTGATACTTGAGACTATTGAAACTTGAAACTATTTTGTGCTATGTGAACATTTAATCCCTGTGTGTAGTTCCGCCTTAACAATAGTAGCGCTATAGGAGTAACGCACCTCCCCCATTGTAAGTCGAGGGGTATTGTTAGGAGGAGACATATAACCTCCTCTTCGATGCGTCGAAGTAGGACAGGCAAATTTAACGCGTTTGGAAACTTGGGCTATCACTTGGACTGCATGAACTAGCATGGCTGAAACTATTCATTCCATGTTCATGTTGGATATGAGTTTTTTAAACTTGAAACTACTATGCTATGTATTCAAACTTGTATGCTCGCCAACATTTTTGTTGATTTTATTTTAATACATGTTGCTGGTTGATAGTCGCTGGAACCCAAGAAATCAAGCTAGGATGATGCTTAGAAACTCATCTTAGATAATTAGACAATCTTGAACAGTATTTGAATTATGATGTTATTTTGATACTTTATGTTGGTTGTGGAACGTGTTTGACATTTTTAGACATATTTATGAAATTTTGATTAATCTATATTGAAACCAATAGTGTTATGGAATCTTTCGAGCAGTCCGAACGCTTAGTGCCGCGCCTCGATGTTTCCGCCATCGGTTGGGGTGTGACAGATTGGTATCAGAGCCATAACTATAGGGAATTAGGGAAAAGTAGGAATGCTTTTGCCTAGTCTATAGTTCTAGGAATCATGCCTCTTATCTGTTGTTTAAAACTTATGCATTCTGCCTTATATGCTTCCTAGCAATACTTCTTGTTAAACTTACATGCCTTTCCTAAGGCTAACACAATACACATTTGGGTGCTTGAAGACACTCTTGTAACACAAACGAAACGGCTCATCAAAACAGGGGTGATTCCCGCCTTTGATGATGACTTTCACTCAGCGATGCTTATATTTAGCACGAGATTCACCCTCAAGTTAGGAGTGACATCCAAACTTTGAAGGGAAATTTCCATTTCATATTCTAGTGGGTCTTATCTTTTGATAAATACCGACAACATCAGGGTACGATGCTACCAAGTTAGAGGTGAAACTCGTATCTTGATAACTAGTCCCACTCTTTGATGTTCAGTCTCGCCAAAGTCTTGAATTTTCCTAATCGATTAAGGACGTGTAGTAACCGAAAGGACAAATATCGTAGGCCTAACATCGATGAACGTATTTATTTAGCAGGCCAAAGCATGTTGCCTTAACTCGAAAGGGTTCAATTTACTTTGGTTAGTCAACGTTTCTCTACCCAGAACAATCCTATGGTTTATGAGCCTATCATTTATGTTACCTCGATTTACATGTGGTTTTATACTTGATGCTTTGTTTATTCGAAAAACTTACACACCTCGCACGTGTCTCCGCAATCTAAAACCATAATAATCCCTCGCGAACAAACTAAATTTATGATATCTTTCGCCATTCTTTGAGAAACAATGTGGAAACTTGATATACTATGTGAAACTATTTGAAACATGTGAAACTATTTGGAACCTGTTAAACTATTTGAAACATGTGAAACAACTTGAATCATTTATGCTATATGATATACTCTATCATACTAGTCAACTTAACCAAACGTCGTAATCAAGACTCATCTATTCTTTATTCGAACTATAGATGTCAGCTAGACGGCTCTCCCACCCTGGCAAGAAGTCTAAGTCTGAATCCTAGAAAAAGATGATGTCTTACATGGCTGATCAAATCGCTCGAATAGTCCCAAAGATTGTCACTGAAATTCAGGGTTCTAGTACTCCTCCCTCCTCAGCGGATTCAAAAGCAACTCAGCCTAAGCCAGTGAGCTTCAACTACAAACACTTTGTCTCCTGCAATCCTAAGCCTTTCACAGGCAGCAATGGTGTAACTACTATGCTGGAGTGGTTTGACAGCATCGAGGTTACCTTCATCAACAGCGAATGCCCTGAGCATCTAAAGACTAGGAGTACTACCGGTGTGTTTCAAGGAAGAGCTCTAGAATGGTGGACGAATGAGAGGAATATTCGATCCAATGAGGAAGCCTATGCTTTGCCATGGGCTGAGGTTAGAGAACTGATGATGCTCGAATTCTGCCCTCCTCACGAGCAGTAGAAACTCGAGGACGAATTCTGGCATCTGAAACAAGTAGATGATGACAATCTGGCGTATATAACGCGTTTCAAGCAGCTTAGCATCATTGTGCCTCACTTGGTGTCTACTCCCAAGCGCATGATCATGAAGTACATTCATGGTTTACCTGCTGCTATGCGCGACTCCATTGAGGCAGCACAGCTGACCAACATCGAAGAAGTTTACCGTCTGGCTGCAAGTTTGAACAACAACCGAGTTCGTGATAAATAGTTCAACACATTTGCTCCTTCGAAACCAGCTAATCAGATCACTCAGCAATCAAGTGGAAACAGAGGCAAGAAGGGAAAGTCTCAAATTCTGGTTGTAATGCCGTTGTACCTGCTGTAACTTCAACCCCTGCTGCGAATCCCAAGCCTGCTCCAGCTGAAAAGAAGGGATACACTGGGATTCATCCTAAATGCGGCACTTGTTTCTATCATCACCCGGCGAACTCTTCTTGTCGCCTTTGTACTATCTGCAACCGTTACGGTCACACAACCCCTCACTGCCGTCAGACCCTCCAAGCTCAACCAGCTCAACCTGCTCAACTCAACGCTAAACCGGCTCATGGCTGCTACAAGTGTGGGGACACTAACCATCTTCGTCCCCAGTGCCCACAATTGAACCAAGAGCAGCCGTAGCAGCAAGCCCCGAGAGGACGCACCTTCAACATCAACGCCAGGCAAGCCCAGAACGACAATGACGTCGTTAATGGTACGTTTCTCGTTAATAATCTCTACGCTTCGATTCTATTTGATACTGGTGCAGATAAAAGCTTTGTGTCTGTAGAATTTGAGTCTTTGTTAAACTGTACACGCTCCAAACTACCTAAGTCATTCTCGGTTGAGATTGCTGATGGTAAGTCTATCTTAGTCGAATCTATTCTCTGTGATGGTTCCCTGACTCTTAACGATCACATTTTCGCTATTGACCTCATACCCATGAAATTGGTAGCTTCGATATCATCATAGGCATGGATTGGTTGCGTAGGAACCATGCTGAAATCGCCTGTCACGAGAAGTACGTTCGTTTACCTCTCCCGTCTGGTGATACCTTACACGTCTATGGAGACCGACCTTCTAGAGGACTGAAATTGATGTCATGCACTCAAGCAAACAGATACTTACGTAAACCGTACCTTGCCTTTTTAGCCCACATTGTGGAAAAGAAGGGCAAGGGAAAGAGCATAAGCGACGTTCCAGTAGTGTGTGATTTCCATGATGTCTTTCCTGAAGATCTTCCTGGTCTTCCCCCATCTCGACTTGTCGATTTTCATATTGACCTTATACCTGGTTCAACTCTTGTTGCCAAGGCTCCCTACCGACTTGCACCCTTTGAGATGCAAGAGTTATCTAGTCAACTCCAAGAACTCCTCGACAAAGGTTTCATACGTCCAAGTACCTCACCTTGGGGTGCTCCTGTAGTATTCGTTAAGAAGAAAGATGGTTCGTTTCGTATATGCATCGACTATCGCGAGCTTAACAAACTCACCGTCAAGAATCGTTATCCTCTCCCTCGCATTGATGACCTATTTGACCAACTACAAGGCGCAAGTTGTTTCTCTAAAATCGACCTTTGATCTGGTTATCACCAGCTACGTGTTCTTGAAGAAGACATTCCTAAAACCATATTTCGCACTCGCTATGGACACTACGAGTTCATGGTTATGCCTTTTGGTTTGACCAACGCACCCGCAGTGTTTATGGATCTAATGAACCGTGTTTGTAAGCCTTATCTAGATCGTTTTGTGATAGTCTTTATCGATGATATTCTTATTTATTCTAAAACTCAAGCTGATCATGAACGACACTTACGCTTAATACTAGAACTTTTATGTGCTGAACGCTTATATGCAAAATTTTCTAAGTGTGAATTATGGATAAGGAAGTACAATTTCTCGGGCACGTTGTTAGCAAACAAGGAATCCATGTTGACCCTTCCAAAATTGAAGAAGTGAAGAATTGGAACACACCTAAATCTGCGTCTGAAATTCGTTCCTTCTTTGGATTGGCGGGTTATTACCGTCGATTCATCTCGGACTTTTCAAAGATCGCTGTACCTCTCACTTCGTTAACTCATAAAGAGAAACCTTTTGCTTGGGGTCCCGAGCAAGAGGAATCTTTTCAAACCTTGAAGACTCTACTTTGTAACGCTCCTGTACTTGCCCTCCCTGATGGGAATGATGATTTTGTGGTATATTGCGATGCCTCAAACCGTGGTCTCGGTTGTGTCCTCATGCAACGAGACAAGGTAATCGCCTATGCCTCCCGACAGCTCAAGATACATGAGAAAAACTATACTACCCACGACCTTGAGCTTGGCGCAGTTGTTTTTGCATTAAAGATTTTGCGACACTACCTATATGGTACTAAGTGCATGGTTTTCACAGACCATAAGAGCCTGCAACACATCTTTAATCAAAAGGAACCGAACATGCGCTAGCGACGATGGGTAGAGTTGCTTAACGACTACGACTGCGAAATTCGCTACCATCTTGGCAAGGCGAATGTCATGGCCGATGCTCTAAGTCGTAAGACTCATGTCAGCAGTATCCGTTGTTTTCACATCTTTAGTGATCTCCATGCTTGTATCCGCGACGCTCAATACTCGTCAGCAAACGAAGGTAGTTTAATCGTCGAAATCCGAGGTGCTTCTATAGATCATTTGGTGACGAAGCCTGATGGACTTCAATACTACCTCGATCGCATCTGGGTGCCAGATCGCGACAATCTTCGTGAGCTCATTATGAATGAGGCTCACAAATCCCGATACTCTATCCATCCTGGTGCTGATAAGATGTACCATGATTTGCGTATGTCCTATTGATGGCCTGGTATGAAAAAGGACATAGCTGCTTACGTTTCAAAATGTCTCACTTGCTCAAAGGTCAAAGCTGAGCATCAGCGTCCTTCAGGCCTTCTTGAGCAACCTAAGGTTCCAGTTTTGAAATGGGATAGCATTGCTATGGACTTCATAACCAAACTACCTCGTACACCCTCTGGTCATGATAGCATATGGGTAATCATCGACCGTTTGACCAAGTCAGCTCACTTTCTTCCTATTCACGAAGACTTCAAAGTGGAGAAACTTGATAGAATTTATACAGATGAAATTATATGTTGACATGGTCTACCTTTAGACATTATCTCTGACCGCGATTGTCGTTTCACTTCGCGTCTTTGGCAAACATTCCAATCCGCTATGGGTTCTCACTTGAATCTTAGTACGGCTTTTCATCCTCAAACGGATGGACAGACCGAACGTACTATCCAAACCCTAGAGGATATGCTCCGATCTTGTGTCATTGACTTTGGTGGTAACTGGGATGTACATTTACCATTGATCGAGTTCTCGTACAACAACAGCTATCACTCCAGTATTCAGATGGCTCCTTTCGAAGCTTTATATGGTCGCAAGTGCCGATCTCCAATCAGTTGGCATGAGGTTGGTGATAAACAGTTCACTGGTCCCGAACTCATCCAAGAAACGACGGATAAGATTCTTCGAATCCGCGACAACTTGCTCAAGGCCAGAAGCAGACAAAAGAGTTACGCTGATAAAAGGCGCAAGCCTTTGGAATTCAATGTTGGTGACCACGTCCTGCTTAAGGTATCTCCCTGGAAAGGAGTGATCCACTTTGGTAAAAAGGGAAAGCTTGCTCCTCGCTATGTGGGTCCTTTCAAGATACTCGAAAGGATTGGCAAGGTGGCTTACCGACTCGATTTACCTCAGGAACTTAGCAATGTACATCCAACGTTCCATGTATCTAACCTCAGGAAGTGCTTAGCAAACGAGGAACTTCAAGTTCCCATTGACGACTTGTAGATAAACGAGACCCTTCATTTTGTGGAGAAACCGGTTGAAATCATGGACCGAGGTGTCAAGCGACTAAGGCGCAACAAGATTTCCATTGTCAAGGTGCGATGGGAAGGAAAGCGTGGCGCCGAATTCACTTGGGAACTCGAGAGTAAAATGAAAACCAAGTATCCAGAACTTCGTTCAGTCTTCCTCTCAGATTTTAGGGAGGAAATATCCTAAAGCTGGGGAGACTGTAATGCCCTGCGTTTTAATGTTAACCTATAAATAGCAAGTCTCGTCGTAATTCCTGTCAAATGACTCTTTTACCCTCGTGATACTTTATTTTGATACTATTGTGGGAATGATACTATTTTTTAATCATGATTAGACTAAACCATGATTCTATGTGATACTTTTGTGATGCTTATTGCATGAACAATGTGAATCTTAACTTTATTTAACACTTTTAAACATTTGGAACAATATGAATCTTGACTCTTTGAACGATGTGAATCTTGACTCTTTGGGTGATGTAAACGATGTGATTCTTAACACTTGATACATACGAAGCGAGAAACTTGATACTTATGGAACGAGAAACTTGATACTTACGAAATGAGAAACTTATTTAAACTATATTCGAAACACGAGTTTATACTTGATTTTACGAATTTCATACTCAAATACCATAAAACAACGAATTATCACAATAATACGCAACGCAACTCCTAAACTCGCTCGCGAATCGAACCAAAGGCGAAAAACTAGCAAACAAGTGTCGGCTGTCCGAATGGACATCCGATCGAATGACCATCCGACCGGATAGCCATCCGACCGAAAGGCCATCCGACCGCTACACCTCACTCGCATCGCCTTACCCTCTCTCACCCTATAAATACCCGTACACTCCACTGTTCACTGATGTGACAGCCCTCCATCCGACCCAACTCGCTCCCAAGTCATTCTCAAGCACTTTTCTCTCGATTCAAGGCTATTTTGTAAGTATTTCCACTTAAATCTTGTACAATCATCATCACTACACACATCTTCATCAACTTCTTCATCAAAAACACGGATTTTATTCCCGAAATCACCTGATTTGGACTGCTTGAAGATGGTGTTCACTTGGTGACGTCATTCCATCAAGTTTGGTCCAGAACTAAAGGATTTTCACATGTTTTAACACAAATCTCAACAAGGTTTCCACCGATTTCGACATATTTTAACATTCTTCAACCATTTTCAAACTTTTCTTTCAACTCTTTTACACTCTTTTACTCAAAACCCTTGGAACCTAAGCTCATACCGACTCTCTACTTGTCCTTAGTCGAGAGCCGGCTTGACAACTGATTTCCATCGGAGAGATGACCGGATTACGGGTCAAACATGAAAGATCACCAAAAACAGTCAACCGTTCGAATGGGGTGATTCCCATCCGATCGGATGAACTGGACTTAGTATGCTTTCCCGTTGTTTGACACGTCATCACGTCGTCTCCGTTAAAGCTCGAAACTTAAACTTAGAAAACTTTACAAGTTTTCAAAACATCACATTGCCACTCGAATGGCCATCCGAACGGATGACCATCCGTTCGAATGACCATTCGACCAGGTGGTCAGTTTCCCTTACTAAATTCCAAACTCTTGATCGAATAACCATCCGATCGAATGGCCATCCGTCCGGATGACCATCTGACTGGATGACTTGTTTAAATACTACAACGAAAACTTCAAAAGATTTCAAAACAATTTACAACACACGCACTCATTCGAATGGTCAACCGTTCGAATGGTCATCCGTCCGGATAACCATCCGTTCGGATGACCATCCGTTCGGATGACCATCCGTTCGGATGGGTTATTCCCATTCGTTCGACCCACCATTCGACACTTGACTCATTCGACAATCTGTTTAACACGTTGTTCAACGCTGACGTTACCATTCTGTACTCAGGCAGATCCAGCGTTCCCTACGATCCAATTAACAGTGTTTGGTTCTAAGCACCCACTGTGAGTATACTCGATCCCTTTTTGCTTTAAACACTTTTGGGATACAACATGTATTCTATATCAAGACACTTGACACTTGAAACGTATTCGAAACATACTCTATCCGTGTTAAACATGAAACTATTGATACTTGAGACTATTGAAACTTGAAACTATTTTGTGCTATGTGAACGTTTAATCCCTGTGTGTAGTTCCACCTTAACAATAGTAGCGCTATAGGAGTAACGCACCTCCCCCATTGTAAGTCGAGGGGTATTGTTAGGAGGAGACATATAACCTCCTCTTCGATGCGTCAAAGTAGGACAGGCAAATTTAACGCATTTGGAAACTTGGGCTATCACTTGGACTGCGTGAACTAGCATGGCTGAAACTATTCATTTGATGATCATGTTAGATATGAGATTTTTTAAACTTGAAACTACTATGCTATGTATTCAAACTTGTATGCTCGCCAACATTTTTGTTGCTTTTATTTTAATACATGTTGCAGGTTGATAGTCGCTGGAACCCAAGAAATCAAGCTAGGATGATGCTTAGAAACCCATCTTAGATAATTAGGCAATCTTGAACAATATTTGAATTATGATGTTATTTTGATACTTTATGTTGGTTGTGGAACGAGGTTTGATATTTTTAGACATATTTATCAAATTTTGATTAATCTATATTGAAACCAATAGTGTTATGGAATCTTTCGAGCAATCTGAACGCTTAGTGCCGCGCCCCAATGTTTCCGCCATTGGTTGGGGTGTGACAACAAGCGACCAGCAGCTACTAATTCACGAACAAAGTGGTAATCAATATCTATGTGTTTGGCTTGTTTGTGTGCAACCGGATTTTGACTGAGAAACATAGCACTTTTGTTATCACAAAGAAGAATCGGTCGCTCTTGTGGTGAAGCATGCAACTCGCGAAGTAAGTTAGTTAACCATACGATTTCAGCCGCGGTGTTCGCCATTGCCCGATACTCCGATTCGCAGCTGGAACGGGAGACTGTAGGCTGCTTCTTGGCACTCCAAGACACTAGATTTCCACCTAGGTAGATAGAGTAACCATATGTTGACCTTCTTATCTCTAAGCATCACGCCCAATCTGCATCCGAGTAACCTACAAGAGTGGTTTTAGTGGGACAATCAAAAGTAATACCATGAGATAAAGTTCCTTTCACATAGTGGAGAATACGTTTGACAAGTTGAAAGTGTTGAGTGGAAGGATTTTGAAGGAATTGGCTAGCTTGGTTGACGGCATAGGAAAAGTCAGGACGTGTTATGGTGAGGTATTGGAGCGCTCCAACAAGAGAGCAATAGAATGTTGGATCATGGAATGGTGTGCGGGTTGTGGTAAAAACATACATGGATGTTAGAGGTGTAGCTACAGATTTGCAGTCAAGGAGGCCAGCACGGGAAAGAATGTCATAAGCATACTTGGCTTGACTTAAGAACAAACCCTAAGTAGTATGAATAACCTCGAGACCAAGGAAGTAGCTTAATTTACCAAGATCTTTGAGTTTAAACTCAGTGTGCAAGTGAGTGGTGAAGTCATCGATCACTTTGTCATTGTTCCCTGTGATAATAACATCATCTACATAAACAAGTAAGTAGATAATGGAGGCGTCTTTTTTGTAAAAAAACAAAGACGAATCCAAACGACTACAAGTAAATCCAAGAGTGAGGAGCAAGGCACTTAGGCGTTGAACCGGGCTCGTGGGGCTTGTTTAAGACCGTATAGAGCACGATTCAGCTTGCACATGTGGTTTGGAAAGTTTGGGTTTGGAAAACCCGAGGGTTGTTCCATGTAAACAGTCTCAGTCAAATGACCATTTAGGAATGCGTTATTAACGTCGAGTTGACATAACTTCCATTTGTGAATGGTTACAAGGCTGAGGACAACCCGAATCATGGCGGATTTGACCACGGGGCTGAAGGTATGTGAAAAATCAAGCCCCGGGATTTGAGTGAAACCTTGGGCAATAAGTCTAGCTTTGTACTGATCGAGAGATCCATCAGCTTTATACTTGATCCGATAAATGCACTTAAAGCCAACGACATTTGAATGCTGTGGTCGGGGCACTAAATCCCAAGTATGATTGTTACTTAGTGAAGTAAGTTCGGTACGCATAGCATCGACCCATTTGGAGTTTTTGGCTGTTGTTTTGTAACCTTTCGGGGTGTGATTAACAAAGAGAGCATGATGAAGAGTATGTGAGGAGTAGTGGGCAAGGTCAGCAAAATGCTTAGGTTTGAAGATACCCAATTTTGACTTGGTGGTCATCGGATGTGTGGAGGATGGTTGGGCAATGGGAGGAGGTTCAGATTCGGCAAAGGAGGGGATGGAGTGAGGTGAAGGTGGAGCTGAATCAGGTGTGGGCTGAACTGAGGGGGCGGGTTGATTATTGGACTGAGGGGAGTTTGGTTCGGATGAGGAGTGGGTCGAAGACGGTGGAGTGGGTGGTTGGTCCGTATGGGCCGAAGGTGGTGGAGTGGGTGGTTGGTCTGTATGGTCCGAATGGTTAGGAATGGGAATGGGTATGTCAAGACAGTGGGGTATAGGTGATGTGTATGGTGGAATGGTTTGATAAGATGATTGTGGTGATGGAGATGGGGTCAAAGAAATGGAGGGCTTAGGGAGTGTATCATCAAAATTAGAGATCAAAAGTTTGGTATCATCAATGTTTGAGACAACTCCTATGAACGAAAAAACTATCCTAGTCAAATTTCGCATGACGAGTAGTGTAAATCTGTGAAGTAGTGGGATTGAGATATTGATATCCTTTGTACCTTGGACTATATCCAATGAATATACAAGGCGTACTTCTTGGAAGGAGTTTGTGTTTTGTGTAGTCACGGAGGTAGAGGAAGACACGACACCCAAAAACCCGGAAATTTGTGTAAGAGGGTGGTTGGTTATAGAGGAGTTCAAAGGGAGATTTGTTGGCAAGTAGCGGGGTGGGAAGGCGGTTTATGATATACGTGGCCGAGGAGAAGGCATCAACCCATAGATTAACCGGAACATTGGCATTAAACATCATGGCTAAACCTGTTTCGGTAATGTGCCGATGTTTGCGTTCGGCTCTACCGTTTTGTTGTGGTGTATGTGGACAAGAAAGCCGATGATTTATCCCTCGTTGGTTAAAGAATTGTTGGACTTGATTATTTGTAAACTCCGTTCCACCATCACTTTGAAAAGTTTTGATGGTATTAGAAAATTGGTTTTGAACAAAATTTGTAAAAACGACAAGTGTGTTGAAAAAATCGGATTTAGTTTTTAATGGATGGAACCAAGTAAATCTCGAAAAATCATCCACAAAAATTACATAATAATGATAGCCATCGGTTGACATAACGGGAGCGGGTCCCCAAAGATCACAATGAATTAGATCAAGAACATGTAATGCATGTTTATTGTTTTCAATAAATGGTAAACGTTGTGCCTTTAAGAGTGCACAAGAAGAACATAAGCCCGGTTTGGGTAACAAAGAAGTAAGCAAAACATGTCCAAGTTTATTTAACAAAGAAATAGTATCAAACGAGACATGTCCTAGATGACTATGCAATTTATCAAAGGATGCACGGAGATGAGATGCGGATAGAGCAGCAACGAGAGACTTGTGACCTTGGGAAAGGACATAAAAACTGTTTTCACAGGTACCTCTAGCGATGACCTTCGCGGTTTTTCGATCCTGAATGTGAAAAAAATGTTAGAAAACAGAACATCAACCGGAAAATCGTTTGTTAATCGGCTAATTGATAGTAGATTACGAGTAAGGTTTGGGACAACTAGAACATTTTTAAGTGGAATAACGTTGTGAAGTGTTGTGTGGCCAATTTTAGAAACCAGTAAAGACTTTCCATTACCGAAGGTTACACGAGTATTACCCGTATCTGGATATGTTTCATCTAACCCATTTTGGGTTGGAAGCATGTGGGTAGTAGCTCCGGTGTCCTCGGTCCAATCTAGGATGTTGCATTGAGCCTGGAATGCGTGAGCCAGATGTGCATCTAGAGGAGTGGTCCCATCTTTTTGCACATAACCAACAAGGTCCGGACATGTCGACGCATAGAGCCCTTCCTGCAAAGTTGACAGGTTGGAGGGCGTCTAGTGTAGGTAGGGCGTCCTCTGTTTGAGGAGGAACCCTTAGACCTAGGTGATTGACCTCGATTAGACCAAGAAGAATTGTTGTACCTGGAGGGTTGGACTGCAAAGGCAGCCAGAGAAGGCTGAGAACCGTGTAAGCGTTGAATGAAGATTTCCTGGTTTTCAGCGTGAGCCAGGAGATCACGGAACAGGGGAGCCAGTTGCACGGTGCGTTGTGCGGTGGAGAAATTTTCCTAAGCGGAACCCAGCCCGCAGAGGAACCAGTGACGTTTATCCTCTTCGGTAACAGGGTGTCTAATGGCGGTTAACTGGTCACACAAAGCTTTAAACTTGCGACCATATTCGGAGACCGAGGAAGAACCCTTCTGAAGTTGACAGAGGGAGTCCCGAAGAGTATGCATCCGCTCAATGGAGTGGTTGCTGTAGGCGTGTTCCAGCGCTGTCCAGATCTGAGAGGCTGTGGAATGGCCGATGGTTTCAGACATCGCCTCTTCAGTGAGAGACAAGTGGAGAATGAGTACAACCTTCTGATCGGCGCTCTTCCATTCAGCAAATTTAGGGTTGGGGATGAGTTTGTTGTCATCAGAAATGGATTTAGGGGGAGGAACTAGGGTTCCATCGATGTGACCCGTAAGGTTGAGGTACGAGAGAACAGGAAGGATCTAGTGTCTCCATGGAAGATAATTAGTTGAGGAAAGCTTGATAGGGATGAGATTGCATAGAGAGTGGAGGGAGATGTTTGAGTAACGGTGGAGTTGGCCATGGTATGATGAAGAAGACAGAGAAAGAGCAGAGGAAGAAGAAGATTAGAAGGGGATCGATGGTTTGGCTGATACCATGTGAAGGTATTTGTCTCAATTGAATAATTCTCATTTACAAGGAGAAATATATACAGCAAATAAAAGCAGAAATTAAGGAGAGAAATACTCCTTTACATACATACAACATTGACTAGAAAATATATATAAAGAATGCATAATTATCGGCTGTTAGTTATCATGGCAGAAGATGGGAAGGAGCATACCGAAAAGTTTAACGGTATAATATCAGCTGGTGGAAAATGCAGAATGAAGCGTTATTGGTTCAAAAAGATCTGGATATTGTGTTATCAGGTGTTAGACTGGAGAAGATGGAACCAGCAGAGTGGGAATTGAAAGATAGAAAC
>JARYGA010055181.1:0-54946 GCA_030545235.1 Helianthus tuberosus
ATATATGAAATAAATAAATTAAAATCATTCCTTTTGAAATAATCTGCCTATGTAATTATTAAATAAGAATCTTAAGAGTGAAACCTAGCCTGAGTGTCATTGTAAAGACCTGGCCAAGATGGTAAGACCTGTTAAAAGATTCAAATCCCTGTTAACATCTAAAAATATGTTAACACTCCTGGCAGATGTGATTCGTTAAAATCACACACGTTATTCTTATATAAGGATTCTTTAAAAGATTCCTAACCCAACTTAATGATCTCTGAATCATGGGTTTAGATCATCAATTAAGAGGATCGTATTTTGACCATACATTGGTAATATAACGCCTACGGGCCTTGCTCATTTCTATATGAGCCAAAAGACAGTGGTAGCTATGACTCCCTGTCCGAAAAAGGTAATGAACTTTGATTCAAACCTTAATGCCTCGATTCTCTGAAATCATGGCTTATATCATCCTATAAGATGATCATATTATAAACATCCCTTAGAAGGGAAGTGCCTACGGGTTATAGTTAATGTCCTCTGAGACAAAAGACAGTGGTAGCGATGACTCCCTGTCCAAAAAGGGTAATAAACTATATTCAAACCTTATAAGCCTTGATTCTCTGAAAATCATAGCTTATAATTTATAAATGTCCATGTGACTAGGTCTTTTGTTCCACAAATAAAACTAGTATTGTTTTATAATTAGGATAAAATTATAATAAAAATCCTAAATAAATATGATTAATAAATTAACCAAATATGGTCTCTGTTTACCATGGTTAATGAATTGCCATAAAAGACAATTCCATAATAAACTCCCAAGTAAACTATTGTCCTTGTTTTCTGTAACAGTTCAATTAAAATGGCTGACTCTGATGAAATTAATAGTCACCCCGTGGAGAATAATGATAACGCCCAAATAAATCTAACGGGTGCTGAATTGAAAGCGCTAGTAGATGGCGCAGTTACAAGGGCCTTAGAGCGGCAGTACGAAGAATATAGTGGGACTCGGAGTAGGACCCTATCTACACCGCATTCGAAGCCACCTTCCAAGAAGGAAGAACCGAAGAAAGATGATGATCGACTCTCCTCGAACCACCACAGTGCTCCATCTCAGCAGATTGTACTAAATCAAGAACCCAGTAATAAGGGTTGCTCCTATAAATACTTTGTATCATGCAAACCCAGAAATTTCACTGGGGAAAAAGGAGCCATTGACTGCATGACGTGGTTAGATGAGATGGACACGGTAGTGGATATCAGCGGATGCGCTGAGAGGGATATAGTCAGGTTTGTGTCGCAATCGTTTAAAGGCGAGGCCTTAGCCTGGTGGAGATCACTGATTCAAGCCACTGGGAAGATCCCATTGTACAACATGTCTTGGGAACAATTCGTTGCCCTTATCAGGGAGAATTACTGCCCTCAGCACGAGGTTGAGAAGATTGAATCAGACTTCCTTTCATTGGTAATGACGAATCTTGATTGCCAAGCTTACCTCACGAACTTTAACACAATGTCCCGGTTGGTTCCGTATTTGGTGACCCCGGAACCCAAACGAATCGCTCGTTTCATTGGGGGTTTAGCCCCAGAAATAAAGGCAAGCGTGAAGGCCTCTCGGCCAGATACTTTCAGATCAGTAGCGGATATATCTTTGTCTCTCACGCTGGACGCGGTCCAACAAAGATCGCTGAGGAACAAAGATGCTGAGAAGAGAAAACGTGAAGATGATAATTCACGGAGGTCAAACAAGAAGCACCGAGGAAACGGTGATAACAAGAAAGGGTCTGAGTCAAAGAAAGATGGGCAACAATCGAGTGAAAAGCCCAAGTGCAAGATTTGCAAGAAACAGCACTTTGGAAAGTGCAGACTCGAATCCCACTCGCAGACTCAGTCAAGAACTTATGCTTGCGGGATATGCAAGTCCAAGGAGCACAAGACCTTGGATTGCAAAAAGCTGAAAGATGCAACTTGCTACAGTTGAAATGAGAAAGGGCACATTAAAACCAACTGCCCTAAATACGCCAAGAAGCCTGAAGAGGCCAAGAAGACCAATGCTAGGGTCTTCAGAATGGATGCAAAGGAAGCAGTACAGGATGACAATGTGATAACAGGTACATTCCTTATAAATGACGTTTATGCAAGAGTACTGTTTGATTCAGGCGCTGATAAGTCATTCGTAGATAATGAGTTTTGTGATTTGTTAAAATTGCCTGTTAGAACTTTAATAAGTGTGAAGTATGAGGTGAAATTGGCTGATGGCACCATAGAAACCGCCTCAACCATATTAGATGGATGTGTCATATCCATTAAGAACCACTCTTTTCCTTTGTCCCTACTTCCCTTGAAGTTAGCTGGTTTTGACATTGTGTTAGGCATGGACTGGTTATCTCATAACCAGGCCCAGATTATCTGCAATAAAAAGCAAGTGGTGATCAAAACGCAGTCTGGTGAATCACTTACCATTCAGGGAGATACCCGGTATGGACTGCCTGAGCAAGTGACTACGCTCAAGGCCTCTAAGTGCTTAAAGAAGGGTTGTGTCATTTACATGGCACAAGTGACTTTTGATGAGCCGAAACTGAAGATGGAAGACATCCTCGTCATTTCTGAATACCCTGAAGTGTTTCCTGAAGAACTACCTGGTTTACCACCAGATAGGCAAGTGGAATTCAGAATCGACATCATCCCTGTTGAAAATATCTTATAAAGAAATGGGATTCAAGAATTGCAGCTAATGTTGAAATACGTGTGCCATCTTTTTCAACATCATTTCCCACTTTAACCAAGATTGGGTCAATCCTAGACATAATGCATCCCTCAATTATCGCCTGTCAAGTTGCTATTATTGACAATTTATTTCCTTTTTTGTGCCTTGTAGAGATCTATATATTGAGGGTCATCATATGTAAAAATATAAGCAATAATATTCAATCATATTCAATACCCTCTGATTAATACAAGCTTCTTCATTGTCTTTCTCAATTCAATATATATTCAAAATGTAGTCTTTGGTTTCCATTTGTTAACATGGTATCAGAGCATGGTTGAATGATTCTAGGATCAAACAACTGCTCATCATCTACTACAAAAAAAAAGGAAGAAGAAGTTACCATGTCCAAGGACGGTGACTCAAGCCAAACCCTCAAGCAACGATGCTTCCGCGCTTAGCTTGAAAAAAAGGGGGAAGAAGAAGACCAAGGCACCATGTCTACCGACGGTGTCTCCAAACCAAAACCAAGGCACCATGTCTCTCGACGATGTCTCCAAACCAAAAACCAAGCCCCCATGTCTGCCGACGGTGGCTCAAACCAAACAAAAAAAAAAACCAAAACCCAAAACCAAAACCAAAACTCAATGCCAAAACCCAACTGGCCAAGTTGAATTTTTCAACTTGAGGGGAACCCAAAACCAAAAAAAAAAAAAACTCAAAACTCAAAAACCAAAACCAAAACCAAAACTCAAAACCCAAAACAGGTTGCCATGTCAAGAAGACGGTAGCTCTCAAACAAAAACCAAAACCAACATGAAGACATTCTCACGAAAGCAGTCAACGGAAGAATTTACGTGATTGTTTGGTCAAGTTGAATTTTGGATATCCCACAATTCAACTTGAGGGGGCGTGTTGAAAATATCTTATAAAGAAATGGGATTCAAGAATTGCAGCTAATGTTGAAATACGTTTGCCATCTTTTTCAACATCATTTCCCACTTTAACCAAGATTGGGTCAATCCTAGACATAATGCATCCCTCAATTATCGCCTGTCAAGTTGCTATTATTGACAATTTATTTCCTTTTTTGTGCCTTGTAGAGATCTATATATTGAGGGTCATCATATGTAAAAATATAAGCAATAATATTCAATCATATTCAATACCCTCTGATTAATACAAGCTTCTTCATTGTCTTTCTCAATTCAATATATATTCAAAATGTAGTCTTTGGTTTCCATTTGTTAACAATCCCTGGAGCCGCACCTGTTGCTAGAGCACCTTACAGGTTGGCACCAACAGAGATGAAGGAATTGAGAACACAGCTGAATGAATTGCTAGCTAAAGGTTTCATTAAACCAAGTTCGTCTCCTTGGGGAGCGCCAGTCTTGTTTGTCAAGAAGAAGGATGGATCAATGCGTCTGTGCATCGATTACCGTGAACTTAATATGGTCACAATAAAGAATAGGTATCCTTTGCCCAGGATCGATGATTTGTTCGATCAATTGCAAGGGGCAAGTTATTTCTCGAAGATTGACTTAAGGTCAGGTTACCACCAACTGAAGGTTAGAGATGAAGACGTACACAAAACTGCATTTAGGACTCGTTATGGTCATTACGAGTTCCTAGTGATGCCTTTTGGGCTCACTAATGCACCAGCCGCGTTCATGGATCTCATGAATCGCGTTTGCAAGCCTTCCTTAGACAAGTTCGTCATCATTTTCATTGACGACATTCTCATTTACTCGAAGAACCAAGCTGACCATGAGAAACACCTTCGTTGTATTCTTAAACTCCTACACCATGAGAAACTCTATGCCAAATTTTCAAAATGTGAATTTTGGCTTCGAGAAGTCCAATTCCTTGGACATGTCGTTAGTGAGCGTGGTATCCAAGTGGATCCCGCTAAGGTCGAAGCTGTTATGAACTGGAAAGAACCAAAGACGCCTACAGAGATTCGTAGTTTCCTAGGATTGGCGGGATATTATAGGCGTTTCATCGAAAATTTTTCAAGGATTGCTGCACCCCTAACTTCTCTGACTAGGAAGAAGATTAAGTTTGACTGGGGGCCTAAGCAGCAAGAAGCTTTTGACAATCTGAAGCAGAAATTGAGCAATGCACCTATGTTGACATTGCCTGATGGAATCGAAGAATTTGTAGTTTATTGTGATGCATCACACACCGGGATGGGGTGTGTGCTTATGCAGAAAGGCAAGGTTATTGCCTATGCTTCACGACAGTTAAAGGTGCATGAAAAGAATTACACCACCCATGACTTGGAGTTGGGTGCCATTGTATTTGCACTAAAACTGTGGAGACACTATTTATATGGTGTCAAGTGTGTGATCTATTCGGATCATAAAAGCCTCCAGCACCTGTTTAATCAGAAGGATTTAAACATGAGGCAGCGCCGTTGGATGGAGACTTTGAATGATTATGATTGTGAAATCAGATACCATCCCGGCAAGGCGAATGTAGTCGCCGATGCCTTGAGTCGAAAGGAAAGGGTGAAACCCATCCGAATCAATGCCAAGAGCATTGAAATAAAGAACAGTTTGAATGAAAGGTTGTTAGCTGCACAGAAGGAAGTTGTGTTGGAAGCTAACTATCCCAATGAAAAGCTGGGAGTAACTGAAGAATAGTTATCTCAAGGCAAGGATGGAATTTTGAGACTGAATGGCCGAATATGGGTTCCAATTTATGGAGGACTTCGAGATGTTATCCTCCAGGAAGCCCATAGTTCCAAATATTTCGTTCATCCTGGAGCTGATAAGATGTACCAGGATCTAAGGGCAAACTATTGGTGGATAGGCTTGAAAAAGTCTGTAGCCGCCTATGTAGCTAAATGCTTGACGTGTGCACAAGTAAAAGCAGAACATCAAAGGCCGTCAGGTTTGCTACAACAGCCTGAGCTTCCCACATGGAAGTGGGAGATGGTGACGATGGATTTCATCACCAAGTTGCCAAAGACAAGGAAAGGCAATGATACATTATGGGTGATAGTTGATAGACTGACTAAGTCAGCACATTTCTTACCCATCAAGGAGACTTTTAGCTCCGACATGTTAGCCTAATTATACGTGGATAAGATTGTAGCCTTACATGGCATACCTGTGTCTATTATCTCTGACAGAGATACTAGATACACGTCACATTTTTGGAAGAGCTTCCAACAATCTTTGGGCACACGTTTGAATTTTAATACGGCTTACCATCCTCAGACAGACGGTCAGAGTGAGCGTACTATTCAAACGTTGGAAGACATGCTTCGAGAATTCGTGATTGATTTGGGTGGTAGTTGGGATAACCACCTACCACTAATTGAGTTCTCCTACAACAATAGCTACCACACCAGCATAAAGGCTGCGCCTTTCGAGGCCTTATACGATAGAAAGTGTAGAACGCCCGTTTGTTGGGCGGAAGTTGGAGATGTCCAATTATCAGGACCAGAGATAGTCTTTGAAACGACGGACAAGATTGTCCAGATTCGTGACCGTCTCAAAGCTGCCCGAGATAGGCAGAAAAGTTACACTGATCCAAAGCGTAAACCTCTGAATTTCGAGGTAGGTGACAAAGTGTTGCTTAAAGTATCGCCCTGGAAGGGGGTGATGCGATTTGGTAAGAAAGGCAAGCTAAGCCCGAGGTACATAGGACCTTTCGAGGTCATCGAACGTGTCGGGTCAGTTGCCTATAAGTTAAACTTACCTGAAGAGCTCAGTGGTATTCATAATGTATTCCACATCTGCAATCTGAAGAAGTGTTTCGCTGATGAATCACTGGTCATACCACATACAGATGTGCATATAGATGAGAGCTTGAAATTTGTGGAAAAACCATTGTCGATTGAAGATCGACAGGTTAAAAAGCTTCGAAGAAAGCATGTGCCTAATGTAAAGGTAAAATGGGATGCCCGTAGAGGTCCCGAATATACGTGGGAGGTTGAGTCCACGATGAAAGAAAAGTACCCTTATTTATTTCAGTAAATCTTGGGGTCGAGATTTCTTTTAAGGGGGTGAGGATGTAACACCTCGAAAATTCACGTCCTATAATGTGTTGACACGTGTCATATGTTTGAACGTTTGAAAGAATGTTATAAAACGATTAAAGTTGACAATCATGAAAAGTATGTGGATATACGAGTTCTAAATGTCAACAGTGAATAAATATATGGTACATTAACCCTACACGATGCACATACCTTCAAACGAATGAATCATGGGTCATACGAAGCTAAATATGAAAGAAAGTGAGAGATTACAAACTACAGGGGTTAAATGTGTCAACATGTTTAAGTTATACCTCTGAGTGACCTTTTGACAAACCCGAAGCTTTGTAACGGTTAATTATACTCACTAGAATGCACGATATAAATTTCATAAAGTTTCGTTATCGTATGAGCAAGTTGTGATCAAATTCGTATGCGAGTGGTTAAAGGCGTCAACGTTGAAGTTTAGGACTTTTCGGGCGACAATAAAGTTAACCGAGGACTAAACAAAGTGGGTATATGTCTTGAAGCCCTTATATATCAATTAGGAGGGTTCATAGTGCAAGAATTGAAGTCTTAGCAAAGTTTTGAAGAGCCAAGGATCAAAACATAAAAATCTAAAAAGTGGATTTGATGCAGGAAGGCTTCACGCGACGCGAGGCCCAAGGGGGGGGGGGGTGTCCTTCGCATCACGCCTAGGCCTATCTGATCCGAGAATTTTGGTTTCTTGTCTGCCTTTGCCATTCTAACCGACTTTAATCCGAGTTTCCTCATATTGGACGACCCCTAAACAACCCCTAGACACTTACAATCGCGTAGGAAGAAACGGAATTGAATTCGGATCAATAACGAGGAAGTTATGCTCGTTTTTGTGTAGATTAGCGTTGCTGAAAATTGCTGCAATCAACAGCAAACAATTCTGGAAAGAAAGGGGGGTCACGTCGCGCGACAGCGGGAGCAAGGAGCCGTCGCGTCGGCAGGGTTGGCGAAAATTTGTTATCTAGTTTGTTTTGTCCCGCGAACTCGTTCAAACACATTTTAAGTTATGTATGATTAATCCCACTTATGTTTTTGTAAATTGTAAGGCTTAACCACCAGGTTTCGAATGTGAACGTTTATATGCTTTCCGTTAGAAAAGAAAATATTTACCTTCCGATAGTCGAAACTACTAGGTAATTATGAATAGAAGAAAGAACGCCTGTAGCCTCTTACGTACGTGATCGTTTCATTGGGAAGCTTGTATTTAGGGTGTCTTAGCAAACCCTTTTTATGATGTCTTATGTAACGTGTATGTTTGTATAGTTTGTACATTCGTTTATATGTACACATTCATGTAGTGAAGTATGTGCTTAAATTTATATGTATGATCGCGTCCGTGTACGAAGTGGGATTAATTGCTTACGAATAAATGGGGTATATGTGTATGTTTGAGTGTTAAGTTACTAAACCGGGATCTTAAGTATGAAATGAGTATGCAGGTACCATAAGGACCTTGTGAAGGTTCAAAGGATTAGAATGCATGATTATACAGGAAAGCTTAATCGAAGGGACTGGCAGGAGAATAAGGACTATGGAGTGGTTACTTGATTTCATATGTTTAATTTTAAGAAAGACGCCACCAAATCTTAATGATGTTTATGTATGTGATGAATGCTGGTTGGGCGGACATAATATTATTAGAGTAAACTTCCGTTTTGCTCCCTGTGGTTTGGTCATTTTAACGGTTTTGCTCCAATAGTTTAAAAATAGCCATTTTCCTCCCTGATCTTTCGAGTTTGTCGCCAGTTTGCTCCCTAATCTTTCGAGTTTGTCGTCAGTTTCCTCCCTGATGGAGTTAGAGGCTGGGAGCAAAATGAAGATAAGTTAGAAAAATCAGGGAGGAAAATGGCTATTTTTAAACTATTGGAGCAAAACCGTTAAAATGACCAAACCATAGGGAGCAAAACGGAAGTTTTTGAAGAATAAGAGAATTTAAGATCGAGTCAAGTGTAAGGATTGTACGGGAAGAGTGGTCACTCGATTAGAGTTTTATACTTTAATTCATGTAATTTAAAGAGAATGAATGTTATAAATAATTTTGTAAGTGTTATTTATTTTATTAATAAACCTAAGTATGTTACGTGGCTAATAAAGAAAGAAAATTTTATGGCACGAAATTCCGCTGCGACTTTTGCCAAATACGTATTAGGGTGTTTCAAGTTGGTATCAGAGCCCTGGTTTAAGAGAAATCAAGTATGAGGAGGTAAAGACTTGAACTCAAACCTGTGTGCTCATGTGACAAGGAATCCGTACAATCCGAGACTCGATCAAGATCTAAAGGTAGAAGCAAATGTGAGTACGTATTAAAGTATGTATTTAGAAAAAAACTAACAGTATGTTATGTGTAAGGTAAGCATAAGGGTTTGGAAGTGATGATTCGCGAATGCGGTCTAGGACCGACACCAAGGCATGTAATAAGACAAATTGACCCCAGGTACGTAAATTTAATATGTGGGTGCATATAATATTAAAACCTAGCAAGTGAAGGAAAGTTTTAAATGAAATATACTAGTGGAATGGTAATGAAGTTTTGAAAATGTTACACGTGCCGAAACCAAATTCTTCGGACATAAGGTGACGATTACACGAAGACACGAAACTAGTATGTAGAATGTGTACCTGGCCAGTACACAAGAAACATATGACGTTCGTGAGCCCGTGCTAATTGTTACAGGTATGTCTGTTAGAATTAGGTAGTAGGTGAACATGAGGGGGAAGGGGAAATGTGAGACTTTTAAGGAATTGAAAGTACCAAATTGTAACACCTCGAAAATTCACGTAGTATATTGTGTTGACACGTGTCATATGTTTGAACGTGTGAAAGAATGTTATAAAAGGATTAAAGTTGACAATCATGAAAAGTATGTGGATATACGAGTTCTAAATGTCAACAGTGAATAAATATATGGTACATTAACCCTACATGATGCTCATACCTTCAAACGAATGAATCATGGGTCATACGAAGCTAAATATGAAAGAAAGAGAGATTACAAACTACAGGGGTTAAATGTGTCAACATGTTTAAGTTATACCTCTGAGTGACCTTTTGACAAACCCGAAGCTTTGTAACGGTTAATTATACTCACTAGAATGCACGATATAAATTTCATAAAGTTTCGTTGTCGTATGAGCAAGTTGTGATCAAATCCGTATGCGAGGGGTTAAAGGCGTCAACGTTGAAGTTTAGGACTTTTCGGGCGACAATAAAGTTAACCGAGGACTAAACAAAGTGGGTATATGTCTTGAAGCCCTTATATATCAATTAGGAGGGTTCATAGTGCAAGAATTGAAGTCTTAGCAAAGTTTTGAAGAGCCAAGGATCAAAACATAAAAATCTAAAAAGTGGATTTGATGCAGGAAGGCTTTGCGCGACGCAAGGCCCAAGGGGGGGGGTCCTTCGCGTCACGCCTAGGCCTATCTGATCCGAGAATTTTGGTTTCTTGTCTGCCTTTGCCATATAACCTGTTTGATCAATATTATAACTTTGTAATTAGTGTAAGAGCATGTTTAAACATGTTCAACTCGACAATTTTCAGGAAAGACCCGGTTCGGAACCGAAAGTCGCATAGTTTGACTTTTGCTTTGACTTTCAGTTCTGACCCGTTTAAGCATGTTGTAGAAATGCCTTAGAGCTTTATTTGGACCAGGTTACATGCTAGTATAACTGAAGGGGTATGGTCCCAAATATCGCGTCAGCACGACCGCGAATGACCATTACCCTCATTAAAAACCCCCAACAACAATTAACTATCCAGTGTCCGCGTAGACACACGCGAACACTGCGGTCCAATCTGTCCATTGATGAGAAGACTTACCTTAAGGACGGAAACTAATGTTACGCATAGAGATGCGGCCTCGCACCGCATCCTATTAACATTTTCGTCACGACAAGGGATCTGGACAACAGTAACAGTCACTCAACAGGCGATGCGGCACAACACCGCATCCCCCGCAAATCATGGATGGAACAACCAATGCGGGAACAACATCAGTGACCGCAAGCAGCGATGCGGCCTGGCACCGCATCCTGCCTACAAGACAAGTGGGTCTGACACCACAGTGCAAGTGGCACTGGGAACAGTCGCCTACCAGCCCACGTATGAACAACAGTCTGACACCACAGCCGGACGTGGCATCACCACAGCATCCGACAGGTCTGACACACCTGCAAATAGCTGTGCGATGTCAGACTAGCTACTCAACTACCCTCCTTCACTCCTCGGCTATAAATACTCACCCCAAACCAGGTTTGAGGTATCACTTTCCAACTCTCTCAATACTACTATCATACTTTGCTTCCCAAGCAACTTACTGATTCTCACGCCGGAGAGTGGTAACAAGGAGCACCCCCCACCCCATCCTCCTTGTTACGAGTCACGGTTTGTTTCCTTGTGCAGGAAACCCACCACCAGACGATCCAGCCAGCGATCCTCGGAAAGAAGGGATTAACCCTCTTGACGAGACCAGTGAGTTAACCCTGCCCGGTTAACCATTGTTTCATCATTATCGCCCACCGCTACTCTTAGCACTTTTTTCCAATCATCCTTTTCTTTCCAAAGATGTCTGATCGTCAAAACAACACTACTGGGGATAACCTAAACCCCGCAAACCAAGGGCCTGCGGGAACCATTCCCCTAGCCCCAAATGCCCAACACATTGGCACGTCAACGCAAGGGGGCGCATCCCTTACGTTTGGACACGATCTGTCACAATACGCTGCTGTCATACCTCCAGGCATGAGCCCTCATACCTGGTATGACCACACGTGCAATCGTGACGTAAGCAACAGAAAGCGACAACCTTATCCAAACACAAGCGGCATGCGGTTTCTCTGGTTTACCGCACCATAACCCATACCGCATGTCGTTTTTTACATACCCCTCAAAAAAGGCAAAAATATATATCTTTAAATTATATAAAGGGGTATAAGTCAAAACCGCACATATCCACGAGCACACGTGGAATATGCGGAGATGACGCACACCAACCCGCACAGGTGTGTCAGATACTCAGAACCAGCACGGTTCTTTGGACTGCGAAAACCGCTTCTCAGGATGCGGTAAACCGCACTCCATGAAAGCTTCTTCAAGCTTCAAAACCCTCGTTTCCGGTTCACAACCACAGAGGGAACGCAAACAGCTTCTCCTTAAGGAACAAGACAAGTATGCTGAGCAACCGCACATCAGCAACCCTGTCCCCTGAACCTTCAAGAGCCACATCCAGGCTACAAGACTTCTAGAAGCGAGTTCTTTGCTGCAAACCGCAACTATGCGAACGGTAGCTACGGAAGAGCCACAACTAAGCCACCACGCGGAAAAGCAAAGCTATTTCAAGGAAAACTGCTTTCCAACTAAACATGAAGGAAAGTGGCTACAAAACGAACGCGGAAGAGTTTCAACCAACTTCCCAAGTATCTAAAACGATCTCTTCCGGCAACGCTACTTACAGGGAAACTACTTTCCACCAAAGCGTGAAGGAAAGTGGCTCCAGAACAGCGGTAACAAGTCTGCATATGACTAGTTACCCACCTATGGACCGCATAGAATAAACAATGGTGGGCACAACCCTGCCTATGACCATGTTTATTTGCCCATAGTCCAGATTCAAATTGTTCGACCAAACACGGCCAACAATAACGCAACTACCCCACGATCCTCAAAGAAACAGGGCAAACAAAGTTCGGCAACGAGGTAACCGCAAAGAACGCGCGGTTACTAGAGACCTAAACCTCTGAGGACGTGCGGTTACTAGAGAGATAAACCGCAGAGGACGTGCGGTTACTAGAAAGCTAACTGGAGAACACGAGCACCCCACAAAACAGGGATCATCGTTACATGTCCAGTTGCTGAACATAGAGCTTGAGCAAAGTACTTACAACTTTGCACCAACTGACGCAGAGATTCCAACTACACTGAAGAAGACATCTTCAGTCACGATCTCAAAGGTTGGTTCGAAGTTTGCTAACCTTCAGTCACCATCTCAAAGGTTGGTCCGAAACACCAACAGGTGGCTGATGACATCAGCAAAAGGTAGACAGAGTTAAGTCTTTGGCTGAGAATTCCGCATCAGACGGAACTTGCTCACCATGCACCCTTCTCAAAGGAAGAAACAATCCACTAGAAAGGGCCTACTACTTAAAGAAGATGCCATCTGCATAGCATAATCTTAACCTTCTAGATAACATAGTCCAGTATCCCTCCCACATGCGACTCGCATACGGAAGGAACACTAGACTGGGGGGACTTGAAGGGGTATGGTCCCAAATATCGCGTCAGCACGACCGCGAATGACCATTACCCTCATTAAAAACCCCCAACAGCAATTAACTATCCAGTGTCCGCGTAGACACACGCGAACACTGCGGTCCAATCTGTCCATTGATGAGAAGACTTACCTTAAGGACGGAAACTAATGTTACGCAAAGAGATGCGGCCTCGCACCGCATCCTATTAACATTTTCGTCACGACAAGGGATCTGGACAACAGTAACAGTCACTCAACAGGCGATGCGGCACAACACCGCATCCCCCGCAAATCATGGATGGAACAACCAATGCGGGAACAACATCAGTGACCGCAAGCAGCGATGCGGCCTGGCACCGCATCCTGCCTACAAGACAAGTGGGTCTGACACCACAGTGCAAGTGGCACTGGGAACAGTCGCCTACCAGCCCACGTATGAACAACAGTCTGACACCACAGCCGGACGTGGCATCACCACAGCATCCGACAGGTCTGACACACCTGCAAATAGCTGTGCGATGTCAGACTAGCTACTCAACTACCCTCCTTCACTCCTCGGCTATAAATACTCACCCCAAACCAGGTTTGAGGTATCACTTTCCAACTCTCTCAATACTACTATCATACTTTGCTTCCCAAGCAACTTACTGATTCTCACGCCGGAGAGTGGTAACAAGGAGCACCCCCCACCCCATCCTCCTTGTTACGAGTCACGGTTTGTTTCCTTGTGCAGGAAACCCACCACCAGACGATCCAGCCAGCGATCCTCGGAAAGAAGGGATTAACCCTCTTGACGAGACCAGTGAGTTAACCCTGCCCGGTTAACCATTGTTTCATCAATAACCCTCTGTGATTATACACCATGGTTCATTAGTTAACCAATTAATATGCATGATTCCGTTAATTGCTCATATGTTGACCATTATGCCCTTTTCACCTTAAAACGTGATTTTTAAAAATGTAAAAGAGTAGAAACCTTAATTACTGATATATAAACTTGTAACCAAAATTTGACATCAGTTTGAGGTGTAGATTGAGAGTTATGCTCATTAGCGTAAATTGAAAGCTTTATGTTAATTAAACGGCGTAATTAGCGTATAACCTATTTAAGCCTACTTTTTGATATCAAACTTATTACCCACTGATGTAATATATTATTTTGGGGTTTTTGAAGTTTTTTAATTAATTTTAGGCTGAGCATAACTTATAGTCATAGGCTTAATCCGGTAAATTGTCGGTTTTGCCCTTACGGGCTATAAAATGAGTTTTACATATCTAAACGACTCCAAACCTTTTGCTACTGATCTCATATGATAAATAAATTATTTTAAGCCTTCTGGAATAATAAAAATATCAGCTTTATCGGTAGAACCCGGAAACGGCTCTTAATCGCCTTTTTAAGCGTTTTTAACGCATAGTATGTACTAGAACTATTTTAAACATACAAGGGTTGATACCTACTGATATTTTAGGTAAATTATAATGTTTTAATAGTAATAAAAAGTTGTTTAACTCAGACTTCAGTTTTGAGCTTTTCGGCTTATGTGAAATTACCAAAATGCCCCTACGGTGCATAGTTTGGTTATAATTGATAAATTTCACATATATAATTTACCCTACTGTTATAACTTATTCAAATGAGTATTTTTTCTGATTACATCAGACCTGTAACTCAGGTTAATACTTAAACTCTTTTATAACCTTGTAAATGACCAAACTACCCCTACGGGGCATAGTTTGTGTTTAAATTCGTTTCGGGCATAATAAAAGACATGTTACTGATGTCACAACATATTTGAAGCATATTAACTTAGGAAACCTGTAAATGGCTCTCATGAATACCCGTTACGCTTATTACGCGTGCGGTTCGGTTTATGTAACTAGTTTGCATAAATTAGCCGAAACGGGTCAAACCTTATCGGTTTTATCTCAAAATACAGAATGTGTATGAAATACCCATATAAGAAAAGTCTCCGAACATGTCGGGTTTAAATCACATTCTATTCCGGTCTTCGCTTAATCGTGCGTACGAACCGTATCTTTGAAACTAACCGGTCTAAGCTTAAGCTTAACTAAAGACCCGTTAGGATTCTAATAGGTTATTATAAACCTTCGTTCCAGATTAGGAGGACCAGTAAAAGCTACTTGCATTTGCTTATTGTGATTATTACTTTGATCATGTAAATACTCTTAACTTATTTTCCCTATACGGGCTTGGGTTACGGTATATAAAATACCGCTTGGTCGGGCATCAAATCTTCCATCGTTAGGTGGTTAATTGAATAGTTTGATCGGCCCGTTTAAATATGTTTTGTTTGCTTAAAGCCTTTGGGGGGTTAATGACCATGTCCCGGATATCCTTGGCATCATTTTACGAAATGGCCACGACCTAAGCGCGGAGTGTAGGCGTACACTCGTCAGTGCATAAATAGATTATGTGGTGTGTCTATTGATCTTTAACCCGACACGATCCGGGCTACTGAACGCATAAGAAACATGTAATTCATTTACGAGATTATAATATTAAATAATTATCCCAAGTTATAAAATGTTTATGCCATGTGCATCCAAAACCAATTTTTAATCATTTTTAAAATGAGTCAGTTGATTGTATTTACCAGTGTAAACTGACGTATTTTCCCAAAAAGATTAAATGCAGGTACTAAGCGAAATAGGCTGGATTATCTCCTTAGCATCAATAAAGAGTCTCGCAAGCTTAAGATGCTTGAAGTCTGTTGAACTATTGTTTCTTATTTATTTCGATCCGTCTGTGGATAAAATTTCAACTGTTGTGATACACGATATTACAATATTTTTATTTGGTTGAAATACATCTTTCAATTGCTTCCGCTGTGCATTTAAATGTTGTGTTGTTTGACTATTATGTTGCTAACCACGTCACGATACTCCCCACCTGGCCCACCGGTGATGCAGTGGAATCCGGGGTGTGACACAAATACACAAGAGAAGTATGAATGACATGTTGAAACCCGTGAGACGGATTCAAAACATAGAAGTAATGGAAAGTGTAAATGATATGTTCGAATCCGCGAGACGGATTCGAAACATAGAAAGAATAAAGGATATGAATGATATGTCAGAATCCTCGATATGGATTCGAAACATAGAAGGGAATGAATGTTAGAATGAAAAGTTTGAGTTTGTAAATAGGTACGAATCAAATAAGTAAGAATGATTGATAATAATGAAAGGTTTGAATTTGTAAGTAAGTACGAACCAAGCAAGTAAATATTTTATAAAACAAATATGATTCAAGTTATGTTTTTAAACTTATGTATATATATATGTATGTATGTATGTATTTATGCAAATGCGTTGTATGCAAGAATGGTTTAAAGGACAAATGAGTTATGCGGATCAAATGGCGATTGCCATTTGAACCCGATATTTAATGATTGAAATGGTCAAGTTATATAATGGCAGGTGAGCGTAGGGGTGTTCAGAAAAAACCGCAACCAAATAAAAACCGTAGATCGAACCGTAACCGTAACCAAATAAACCGATCCGAATAACGAATTCGGTTTTTGGTTTGGTTTCTAACCGAAACCGAATTGTGAATATGGTTTTTGGTTCGGTTTATGGATCCACATTTTATTTTATGTGGTTTATTCGGTTTATTTGGATAACCGAATAAACCATTTAACTTAATTAATTATTAAATAAAAATAATAATATTTTATAAATCATATACAACTAGGATTTTGACCCGCCGGCGTTGCGGCGACGTCTAAAGTTAAAGTAACTCGTATTTATACTGTATATTTGACCCGGCTCTTTACTTAAAAAAATTACATCGCCATCAAATGAAAATGTAGTATATTTGACCCGACTTGCTTTCAAATACAGTTTACGAACGTATACAAAATAAGTAGAACATAGATTAAAAAAAGTATAATAATTTGTCCACGTTGCGGTGTAAAGTCGTAAAAGTCATTTAAACCAAAGGAGGTGTCAAGTTATTAAGTAGAAAAGGTTAAGAAGCTCAAAGTTGTTAATTACTGAAAGTTAGAAGTGAATGTGCAACTTACTTAAAGATAAAGGTTAATAGTATTTCATATCAAAAAATTAAAGGTGTAAAGTGGAAAAACTTGAAAGTATAAGGGTCTTTTTTGTTGGTTTAAAACTTTAAAGAAAAGAAATGAAAAAAAGTCAAAAACTTTAAAAGAGAGGTCTGTCAACTTTTGTTTTTTATGGAGGATATAAAGGAAGCAAGTGTCTGGCAACTCTATAAGTCGGTCAACAAAGGAAGCAAATTTTGTCTTTTATGGAGGATATAAAGACAAAGGCCACCGACCTTTGTCTTTAATAGTATATAAATTTATTAGCCCAAAATAGTTATTTTTTATGCAGCCCAAAATACCAAATGTAAATCTAAAAGAACAACTAAAACCCACTCATTTCTAAAATAATAGAACTTCAGACCTTGAGTATAGAAACTAGGATTTAGTTGCGATGTTCGGAAGTTGGAACACAAACAAAAATATAAATTAGGAAAAAAAGTACTTGGGTACAATTTGGTTAGATTTGGTTTATTTGGTTTCTAACCGAAACCAAACCGAATTGAATTTTGTTTGGTTTGGATCGGTTTGCATATTCCTTATTTGGTTTAGTTTGGTTTTTTGTTTGGGGTACAAAATTTTGAAAACCAAATAAACCGAACCGAATAAACCAAATAAACCATAAACCGAACCGATGAACACCCCTAGGTGAGCGTAATGTACGAACATGTAATGTCACAAACTGGAAGGAAATAGTCAAAGCGAGGTATGGATAACGAGTCAATGGATTGGACTTGCGTCAGGTATGTATAAAGGTTATGCTTTTAATGGGAGCTTATAGCTCGACATAGAGAGGGATGTGTCAGACCGGGTAATTGGTAAATATAGGTCAGAATGTAATTATAAATGGATTTCCGAAAAGTTAAACAAAGTAAGTAGATATCTATTAAGCAAGTAAATGTAAAATAGCATGAAGTATATGATTTGCTTAGTAGGTAAGTCCGATGAGAACTAATGTAGTAGCAAGAAACCTTAGCCGAAAGAAATAAGTTTTGAAATAAGTTACATGTTAGACATAGCATTAATTGACTCTTGAGAGTCGGAATGACTGACGTCTACGACCTAGACAAATGATTTAAGTAGGGACGGGAAACGGGTAACATATTGCAATTTTTATTAAATTGATGAAATAAAGTCTTTGCAAGTATGCAAGAATGAAAAAGGATTTATGAACGTGTACTTTAAGACGTCTATGATAAGTAAGAAGTACCGGTTTGACTTTGAAAGGTCAAAGTGCAAGGATTGACAAATGAGTTAAAGATCTGCGAAAGAATGGTTATGTATTGACCCGCCATGAAAGGATCAAATAACGAAAGTGATATATTAGGAAATGGTCATGTATTGACCCGTTATGAACGGGTCAAACGTACTAATGTTATAAAAAGGAATCGAGAAAGGATAAATAGGTAAATAAGGTGGTGTAATAAACATCATGTTTGAATGAAATCGAATGAAATGTGTAAAACCCTAATTTTATAACGAGAATGACAGGAATCATGATGTGATAAATCTACCTAGGAGAGCGAAAGAATGCTAATGAGCGGAAGCTCATCACACGGATGAATGAGGTCGATCCGGAAGATGGTATGAATGGTGATGTAGGGTAAAATACACATATTTGTCCCGTGTAAATTGTATAATTTTTGTATAAGTTTTATTTGTTTTTATTTAGTTTTATTTAGTTTTAGTATTATATTATATTATTTTGTGTTTTGGCAGGTCCTGGTGCAAATGGAGCAAAAACGAGTGATATGGAAATAACCAGCCAGTTGGGCAGAATGGAACGCCAGTGACTGAATTAAAATTTGTAGCTATTTTCTGTGATTGGACCAAACCCACTTATCTCTATACATTAAAAGGGAGGAAGCCATATATTATAATTTTGAGGGGTGGCTAAAGATCATCATCAGACAATACAAAAGAAGCATGCATATTCATATATTATTAGTATATCATCAAAGTTGCTGCCAATCTATTTGAGTCCATTTAAAGTCCAGCGAATTCAATGAAAAAAACCATGATTGTGGGCTTTAAATTAGTTATTTGATAATGTTGTGATGAATTCTAAAGAAGAATTGTCACCAGCCCAACGAATTTAATGGAATTAGTGGATTATGGGCTTTTGGGAATTCATACATGTTGTTAATCAAACCCTATTTGGGGGAAGTAGCCTAGTCGACCATAATTATTCCAAACAAATATATATAAAAAACCTAAGAAAGGACAGAGGTTTTTGGGACGGCAATTTTTGGGCGGCTACCATACATCGAAAAAAGAAAAACAGAAGTCGCATAGACATATTGGAGGAGGATCCATATCAGACACACGAAGTCAGCCGGGATGAATTTTTAGAGAATATTGACAAGGGTTCAAGGCTAGAGAATTATTGGGATTGAAAGAGGGAAGCTTGGAAGTCAAAGATTTACGGTTCTTTTATTTTCTAGTTTCTTTTATTCTATGTCAATGAATTCTTGTTTGAGACTTTGTTTGATTGTTTTTAAGACCATGTTTTCTGGCTAAACCTTTCGTTGCTGCCTAGACTATGATGAAGAAGTAGGTACGTTTGATCCGGAGGGGGACTTTGCATATTTAGAAGCTTTACTTGTAGGAAACCCAATGATGGACATCAAACAAGAAGAAGTGGTGGTGGAAGAGGAAGAACACCATAGCTGGCCCGTGGTACTGATAAGGAATGCAAGTAAAAGTTCAAAACCACGGGAGAAGGCAATGAGAAGAACACCTGGGATCGTGTTTCAGCGGCTCCTGCCAGGTAAGTTCAAATTTTGGTGTTTCAACCCGGTTAAATATTTAAAATTCTTTTATAATTCCACTATAATATTTTTAAATGTGTATGAAGACCGGGTGGAATTAAATGGGTTAGACCGGGTTCAAGTTATGGAAAAGTCTCCTGATTAAATTCAAGTGTGGGGAGGTTTTGTAGAGTTTGTATAGAGTCGTAGTTTTTGTATATTGAGTCTTAGTTAGTAGTTTTTTAGTCATTTTTTTTCCTAGTCGGTACTGCTTTGGTTTTTGCTTTTTTTTGTTTATACAGGTTTGAATCGTACCACCCGCACTCAATCTCCATTCGAGTGATTTTGGAGCTGCTTATTAGATATCAGGCATTTACTAAGCATACCAGTCAGTGTCAGAGTAGCCGATCGCGACCGAAATGCTATAGGATCGAGCTGGATTGGACGTGAGTTTTGGAGCATACGCGTTATTTAACCAGCTAAGTCCTTTCCATTTGTGCCATTTGTCTTTTTATTTCTTATTTATTTTAGTCTTTTGAGTCGGTTTCCATCCTACATTGAGGGCAATGTAGAGTTTAAGTGTGGGGATGGGAAACCATCGTTTAGTGTCTTAGTTAGTAGAGTCTTGAGTCAAAAAAAAAAAAAATGAAAAATACAAAAAAATAAATAAAAAATAAAAAATTAAAAAAATTGAAAAATCAGAAAAATGTCTTTCGAATAAAAGAAGTTTGCAAATTAAAACAGAAAATGATAGAAAAGATGAGTTTTTATTCGGGTTCAAATAATAATAATAATAAGAGATTAAAATAAATCGAGCTTGTGTCTAGTTAGGGATATGTGGATAGGCCCGGGTTTGGTTTTAGGTCCCTTTGAGTTAATATTATCTTAATTGTCGGTCTACTAGTGGGTTTTCATCTGGGAAATATGGGAAATTGAAACCGCCGATAAGAGTATAAGGAACACCGTTATAAGTTAAAACCGTTATAATTTTTTACCATGAAAAAAAAAGATATAGAAAAAAATGAGCTAGAAACTGAATGAAAATAGCACAGGCTTGTGTAATCTTGGTTAGGGATAGCGACTCTACAACCGGAATACCTCTAGGATGTGTGAAATCGAACTTGCAAAGAAAAAAAAGTACCGAAGCCTAAGTAATCCGAGTTGAGGATAGCGACTCTACAGCCGGAATGTCTCTAGGTTAGGGAAAGCAACGTCTAAGCTCATTAAAAAAAGAAGAAGAATGAAAAGAAAAAAATGAGGAAAAAGAAAAAAAAAATTGATTCTAAATTCTCTTGGTTTTGATATAAGACGGTTGGGAATTGGTCCAGTGATCGTTCCTTTTGTTCTATAAGCTTGAGGCGGGATTAGGTGGACCGTAGCTTCTAGCGTGAGACCCTAGGTAGATTGACCGCACTTCAACTAAAAAATTGCATGATAAGAGGCTTAAGACCGGATTTGGGTTTAAAGGGATAAATATATTCGCAATCGCAGCTAATGCAAGCTTTGATGTTAACAAAATATAAATATGCTTTTGACCCGAGTAGTTGTTCATCTCTGATTCCGTTGCATAATTCTTTTTCGATGACGAAAAAAAAACAAGTGTGGGGATATTTGATGTAGGGTAAAATCCACATATTTGTCCCGTGTAAATTGTATAATTTTTGTATAAGTTTTATTTAGTTTTAGTATTATATTATATTATTTTGTGTTTTGGTAGGTCCTGGTGCAAATGGAGCAAAAACGAGTGATATGGAAATAACCAGCCAGTTGGGCAGAATGGAACGCCAGTGACTGAATTAAAATTTGTAGCTATTTTCTGTGATTGGACCGAGCCCACTTATCTCTTCTCTGTACATTAAAAGGGAGGAAGCCATATATTATAATTTTGAGGGGTGGCTAAAGATCATCATCACAATACAAAAGAAGCATGCCTATTCATATATTATTAGTATCATCAAAGTTGCTGCCAATCTATTTGAGTCCATTTAAAGTCCAGCGAATTCAATGGAAAAAACCATGATTGTGGGCTTTAAATTAGTTATTTGATAATGTTGTGATGAATTCTAAAGAAGAATTGTCACCAGCCCAACGAATTTAATGGAATTAGTGGATTATGGGCTTTTGGGAATTCATACATGTTATTAATCAAACCCTATTTGGGGGAAGCAGCCTATTCGACCATAATTATTCCAAACAAATATATATAAAAACCTAAGAAAGGACAGAGGTTTTTGGGACGGCAATTTTTGGGCGGCTACCATACATCGAAAAAAGAAAAACAGAAGTCGCATATACATATTGGAGGAGGATCCATATCAGACGCACGAAGTCAGCCGGGACGAATTTTTAGAGAATATTGGCAAGGGTTCAAGGCTAGAGAATTATTGGGATTGAAAGAGGGAAGCTTGGAAGTCAAAGAATTTACGGGTTCTTTTATTTTCTAGTTTCTTTTATTCTATGTCAATGAATTCTTGTTTGAGACTTTGTTTGATTGTTTTTAAGACCACGTTTTCTGGCTAAACCTTTCGTTGCTGCCTAGACTATGATGAATGGATTTGAATAAAGTTTGAACCTTTTTCGTTAATTTCATGTCTTTTATGGATTGATTGTGTTTAATAAAAGGTTTAGTTTATTAATTTGATGTGTATGCGTACTTTAATCCGGTTAATTACTATCAATTGCTTCGTGTGAATCTTGGTGGTTGTCTGCTACGGAATAGGTTCATGCTAGATCTTTGACCTTGTGTCTTTGACCTTTAGGGAGAATTGGCCAATAAACCTTAGAAGTAATTGTTAATACATTGCTAGATTTTAGTATTCTACTAGTTCTTATAGCTGGAAGGTGCGGGGCTATTGGTAGGTCTTACCCGGCGAATTGCTTTAGACAGTCTTTGGAAAAAGTCGTGCCTTAGTTGCCCCGTCGGTTTATTAGTCTATCAAGTCAAGTTAAGAAACTCAAACTACCCTAGATCTATAATTGGAAAAGAGTAGGCCAATATTAGGGTACTTACACAATAATTAGATAACCGGAAGGAAGTCTAATAACCGGTAGGATTAACGGCCTAGGTGGTGCCATAAGTTTCTCCTCGAGAAGGGTTGAGGGGCTTAGTTGGTGTCTTAATAGGTTTAGTATCACAAGATCCCGGTTCCATAATTCATGCAGTTAACTTAATTGGTAAATTCTTAAAATCAATCCAGGATTCTAGTCTAGGTGGTCTTCTTCATCATCTAAGAAAAGTCTTCATATTAGTTCGTATTAGCATAGTTCTAGTTTAGTAATTAGTTTAAGAGTAAACTGCCATTTTGGTCCCTGTGGTTTGGGCACTTTTGCCAATTTAGTCCAAATCTCAAACTTGTTAAATCTGGGTCCCTGTGGTTTCATTTTTATTGCCATTTTGGTCCAAAAGCAAAATTAACTCAGATTTCTCAAAAAAAAAACCATGCTATTTTGTCCTTTTCCTCAAGGGCAAAATGGTCATTTAACAGCAACAAAACCCTCATAGTCTTCTCTTCATCCACATAACAACAAAAAGAAAACAGAGCAAGCAGAAACCCTAGTTTAGAGTCTCCGAACCCACACATTCCTCCTCTACTCGACCTCCCTGTTCCATCCTCTTCAATGGCGAAAGATAATAACAGAAGAAACGGAGACGATCAGAGCGAGACGAGTGATTACACATCTGAAGACGAAGGAACAGAGGATTACACACTCCCCCAACCCTCATACTCTCACTCCAACCCCAAACCCTCTCAGGCAGGTATAACCAGATGTATAATTTTGTTCGATTTATCAGATGGGGTTGGGCTTAGGGGGGAGGAGGTGACAGTGGTGTTCATGGTGGTGGTAGTGAGAAGGGGGGAGGAGGTGGCGGTGGTGTTCATGGTGGCGGTGGTGTTATATACCCATAGCCGGTAGCCGTCTTTGTTCCTTGTTCATGAACGGAAACCCACCATTAGTGGTGTTCACCGGTGGCTGTTGTAGGGTTTTGACCGATGAACATCCTGTAATGTCTCGTATTTCCGTAATTTCATGTTTTTATAAAATTCGTGTTCGTTTTCTATTTTTAGAAACGCAGTTGAAATCTGATCGAAAAGCGGTTTAAAGAAAAAAAACGGAAAACTACGCATTTTACGCACTTTTAACGCGACCGACAAGGGAACGCGACCAATTTCGAACACCGACGTTATTTCACGTATTTAAACTTTAACATAACGTTTTACGACATTCTATGAGGTACGGGTGCGAAAATGGGCTTCGCAAATGTATTGGGCCACGCGAGAAGCTTAAGGTAAGAAGAATTTGGTAGTTTGATGATCTTGAATATATTGGGTTCCAAGAAAATCCATGAGTTTATATGGAATTAGTATGATATTGAACTAAGATTACCATCTAGAACATTATGAATGCTTAAAATTGATTGAATCAATGTTGGAAGTGAAAACCCACTTAGAGTAGAATGGGTGTGAGTTGTAATGTATGAAATTGTGTGAGAGTATGTATGATGATTGTTTATATTGATAATTGTTAGCTAGAACTGGATTAGAAGAAAAGTTATGTGAAATTCTATGAATTTGGTGTTCTTGATGATATTGACATGAATTGGCTATGTTGTGCAAATGATACTTGTACACTATGCTTAATTAATGGTACGCACACCAAGTGTATGATGAAATGCCTAAGTGAAGTTAGGATACGAAATTGTATGAAACGGATTGGTGTATATAGGAATGAAATATGAAAATGATGTCGTGATCATGTTAAGCTACTAGTTTGAATGTGGTTGTAAGCACATTTGCATCGTGAGTAGGAGATGTATATAGTGTCTTTCGTATAGCCTATTTTGATGTTACGAGTAGATGAGAATAAGTCGAAAGTGCATATGATGAATTGTTGATTCTAAAAGTCAACCACGCATGAGAAGCGTGAATTGGTTTGTTGTCGTAAAGGTAGGATTATAGGAAGTCGAATAGTACATATTATATCAAGACGTGTTATATGTAATGACATGATGAATTGCATGAGTTTGAAAGGAGGTGAATTTGGTTATGTGTCTTATGCTTGTTATAATTGACTAATGAAAATTGAATGTGAAATATGTAAATAATATGATTGTTAACATGTACAATTTTGTATGTTAACAAGAATGTGATTGCGATAACATGAAAGTATATGAATTATGTCGAGATGGACTGAAGCACGGAAGGCTAACAGGTCAAGAGGAGGCAAGGAAGCGAACACGAACACGGATGCTTAAGGTAAGTGATTTCCATAATAACTTCTTAGTTTGCTTAAGTAATGTAGCGTTCAAATCAATTAAACGTGATGTTTAAGGTCAAATATGGATTTAGTTGTATGTAATCGGTGAATTTCGCTAAGTAGACCATACGGGCCAAAATGAGGTCTTATGATTATATTGAAATGTTGCATAAGAAATGGCTACGGTAGTATAACCGGTTAAAAGGTAAAATTGCACATAAGTACGAAATCCGGAAATCGGAGATGCGGTTTAATGGTCAATAGTCTCAGACGTGAGTTTGGTTTAATAGATATATAGTTGCGCAAATGGAGGTTTTAGTAACAATGTATGATTCGTAGATTTAAATGAATTGAATGAGTTTAACGAATACTGGGTATCGGGGGCGTAAACCCCAAGTACGAAACTCCGGATAAAGTAAAAGTATTATGGTTATAATGTCCATGTATGATTTGGGTTAAAACAAATGAGTGGTTTGATGAAAACATGAATGGATCGAATAATTAGAAAATGAGTAAAAAGCCGAAAGCGTGTAAGATAAGAATTTCCATAAGTCGGATATGGGATTTTGAGTCCATATGATAGAGGGTCAAATTACAATCGTGTAGGAAGAAACGGAACTGAATTCGGATCAATAACGAGGAAGTTATGCTCGTTTTTGTGTAGATTAGCGTTGCTGAAAATTGTTGCAATCAGCAGCAAACAATTCTGGAAAGAAAGGGGGGTCGCGCCGCGCGACAGCGGGAGCAAGGAGCCGTCACGCGACGCGACGGCAGGCAGGGTTGGCGAAAATTTGTTATTTAGTTTGTTTTGTTCCGCGAACTCATTCAAACACATTTTAAGTTATGTATGATTAATCCCTCTTATGTTTTTGTAAATTGTAAGGCTTAACCACCCGGTTTCGAATGTAAACGTTTATATGCTAAGAAAATATTTACCTTCCGATAGTCGGAACTACTAGGTAATTATAAATAGAAGAAAGAACGCCTGTAGCCTCTTACGTACGTGATCGTTTCATTGGGAAGCTTGTATTTAGGGTGTCTTAGCAAACCCTTTTTAGGATGTCTTATGTAACGTGTATGTTTGTATAGTTTGTACATTCGTTTATATGTACACATTCATGTAGTGAAGTATGTGCTTAAATTTATATGTGTGATCGCGTCCGTGTACGAAGTGGGATTAATTGCTTACGAATTAATGGGGTATATGTGTATGTTTGAGTGTTAAGTTACTAAACCGGGATCTTAAGTATGAAATGAGTATGCATGTACGCCATAAGGACCTTGTGAAGGTTCAAAGGATTAGAATGAATGATTATACAGGAAAGCTTAATCGAAGGGGCTGGCAGGAGAAGAAGGAATATGGAGTGGTTACTTGATTGCATATATTTAATTTTAAGAAAGACGCCACCAAATCTTAATGATGTTTATGTATGTGGTGAATGCAGGTTGGGCGGACATAATATTATTATGAAGAATAAGAGGATTGAAGATCGAGTCAAGTGTAAGGATTGTACGGGAAGAGTGGTCACTCGATTGGAGTTTTATACTTTAATTAATGTAATTTAAAGAGAATGAATGTTATAAATAATTTTGTAAGTGTTATTTATTTTAGTAATAAACCTAAGTATGTTATGTGGCTAATAAAGAAAGAAAATTTTATGGCACGAAATTCCGCTGCGACTTTTGCCAAATACGTATTAGGGTGTTTCAACAAGTTTTAATATATTTTGCATGTCTTTGCGTGTTACTAAATATACTTCGTAACATTCTTTTGAAAGCTTCCTTTTGTGGTTCAATAACCCTTAAACCGTCTTGAACGGCCAAATTTATGATGTGTGCAACACATCGACTATGGAAAAAAATACCTCACAAATCGGATTGTATTTTAATTTTAAACGCATTACCGCGCTCGTATTGTTTGAGGCGTTATCAAAAGATATTGAAAAAACCTTTTTTTTTTTTCCAATTTGTATGTTGTAATACATTTGTCGATTACTTTATATATAGCTTCACCGGTGTGAGGGTAATCGAATAATTTAAACAAAATCGTGCGTTTCATCATTTGCCACGTCGTCGGTTCAATCCAATGGGCGGTGACACAAATATACGAATTGGGTGAACCATGCGGTGCGGACCAAACGTCGCTAGTTAAGTTAACACCAGTTTCTAATTTTTCAAAATAAGAAATTAATTCAAGTTTAGTATTTTTCCATAATCTTAAACAATCCCTCCTAAAAGTAGCACGACTTACATGGGCGTATCGTGGTTGGAAAGTTCGTTGAACCATCTTTGTATAGCGTTGGTTGTCGAAGTGGTTGAACGGCAAACTTTCTTGGATTACAAACTTCGCCATTTTCTCCCTAGCCATATTGAAATTGTAGTTGAAAATATTAGCGCCATCACTTGCCATGGAAGCTTGACCACTAACGTGTTGTTGTTTCAAAGCCTTGAAAAACGGTTTTTCGATGTGTTGTTTCAAGGTGGAGTTTGCGGTTTCAGCGTAAAATCCTTGACAATGATGACAACGCGCTTTTCTTTTACCGTTGGCCATCTCGCACAAATCAAAATGTGACCAAACCTCGGGGTTGCGCTTCGTTGGAACAACACGAATCACCGTGTCGGTTGTAGACTCGCAAACATTGACCGAATCATTGGCACTAGAGGTTGCCATAGTTTTTTGTGTATTATCGAACAAGAATGGGAGCGTTTTTTAGAGGTTTTGAAGGTTAGAGAGTGGTGTGATTGAACTTAAACACCCACCACCGTTTTATACTAAGTTTGAGATAAATTTTGGTAAAAAAAAAACGGCTAAATGCAGCCTGCAACGGTCATATTACCGTTTGTTCTCGCTGGGCCCATTAACCGGTTTTTTATTTCCTTCGGTTAATAACCGGTTTTAAAATCGATTTCTGAAGCAAAATTTCAAACCGCTTTATAACCGCTCAAACCGGTTAGTAACCGAACCGGTTACAAAAAAACCGGTTTCGGTTTTTTTTATCCGGTTTCGGTTGAATAATCAGTTTTTTTGTACACCTCTAATTAAGGATGATCTAGAATAATGACAGGTGTCCCTTTATTGGTTTTTTTATTATATAGTATAGATATAGATATTTAGACAAAATAATTGGGGAAACAATCCTATATAAGTTCAAAATTTTCAGACGAAAAATAGAAAATTTTACACTTTTAACCGAAACATTGGGGGGGGGGGGGTGGGTGTACCCCGCACTTCACACTAAGCTACGCCCCTGGTCATACCGAACAGAACTATATTTCAGCATGGGTCAACTATAGATAAAATTCTTCCAAGTTCCAAAATCAGATATATATATAGAAATCGCTACCTCACGAAAGTAAATACAATAAAATGCACATATAGAAATTAGAAGAACAAATAAACTAGTATTTAGAAGCTCCCAAACGCGGCTATCCGTTAATAATGCATTTAAAAGTACTGTACCTTCTTGGTCTCGGAAACTCTATACAGATCAACGTGTATCTTGGTCAACCACAAACCAGGAAACAAAGTCTGCAACAACATCAATAGAAATACAACTTAGCAACAAAGGCATTAGACAACAATCAAATGCAATAACACATCAACACATTACAATCCACAGATCAACAAACTGTAACATTTATTCTGATTAAAAATTTAGTCCAATTAGTTGTTCATTTATCCCTTAATTCTATCATTCAACATTCTAAATTTACATCAAAAGTAATTGGCAAGGAAAAAGTCACCAAAATAATATCTAACTTTTATAATTGTTTCACTCAATTATCGTGTATTGAAACCGGATCTTATTAGAATAATATTGAAACTTCTTGTCGTGTTAGTATATTATATTTTTTAATGATAAATATTATTAATAATGTGAACAGTTCCTGAAAATGAAAATTTAAAGGATTGATTAAGAAAATAAACTAAGGTAGTGTTTATTATGTAGGAATGAGAGGTGGAATGGAATGGATGATTATGAGGGAATGAAGAAAAGGATGTTTGGCTGGTCAATGGAATGGAATCACCAATTCCAAAAGGCATTCCATTTCCTCAAAATCATTCCTTCCACCCCCCATTTTTTTTCCATTCCATCCCCTCTTGCACCATTCATCAACAACACCACAACCCACCACCTTCGCCACAACCCACCACCACCCACCACTGACGCCATCGCCGCCACCCGCCACCACCTCACTCCGACAGCCACCGCCGCCGCTGCCACCCACTCGCCACCGTTATCACCCACAGCTGCGGCCAACTGCCAATGCCACTCGCCGCCGCCGCCCACCACCATCATCGACGCCATCAACCGGCGCCGCCGCCACCCACGGCCACCTCTGCCGCCACCCACAGCCACCTCTGCCCACCACCAACGGCTACCTTGCCGCCACCACCACTCGTCATCACCGTCGCACCGCCACTCGCCGCCACCCATCACCGCCACCGCCACCCACCACCGCCACCTATAACCACCCACAATCACTACCACCGACCACCACCACTCACCGCTGATTTTATTACTCTGTTTTTCTTGCCTACTGAACAATACACAATAATAATTCATTTCATTCACACATAGTAACCAAACAAGACACGGAATGGTAATGATCCATTGCATTCTCTCGCCCATTCCATTAACTTGTTCATTTCATTCATTTGTCCATTCCATTACCTCGTACCAAACATACCCTAAAAAAGTTATCATTTACAAGTAATATTGTATTTAAGTAAGTTTTATGACATATTCAATTTACAAGTAATATTGTATTCAAGTATGTTTTATGACATATTCAAAAATAAATTATACATAATAATATGTTGTTATCTTAGCTTTTAAAAAAAAAGGTAAATTACTTTTTGAATCCCTGTATTTTAGTGGTTTTAACCATTTGAGTTCAAAATCAAAATGTTTAACGCCCTGAGTCCCCATAGCCACTTTTCTTAACCATTTGAGTACAGATTTCTAACACTGTTAGAATTTTTTGGTTAAGTATTTTTAAATGATCAAAATACCCTTATAGTTAAAAAATAAAAAAAATTAAATTATTATTAGATCCCTCTCTCTTAGACTGCATGTAGTGGGGCACTATAACACCCCATTTTTCAATTTTCGCGCCCCATAGCGCCCCGCATACCACGACGGACAACGCTATGGGGGATTTTTTTTGGGGGGGGGGGGGGAGGCGCCATGCATATAGCGGCGTGATGGAGGGAACTTTTAAGGGTTTTACCAATCAAAAGGCTTTAAGGGGTTTTATAATTAATTAATAAAAATGAAAATTAATAATTAGGTAATGATGGGTAGGGGCTTTATGACTACGGGGCACTAGTGATATAACGCCCCGTAAAGCCCCTGTGTGACGTGGCACGACACGTGTCACATAACGCCCCACAAGGGGCTTTATGACTACGTATGGCCTTATATGTCTATCCCACGTATCTCTCTCTCTCTCTCTAAATATTCTTCACTCTTCATCTCTCTCTCATCTTTCTCTCTCTTTAGACCACTTGCATCCCCCACAACCACAACCACAATCACCCTTGTTCTCTTCATTCATTTCCCTATCTATCATGCATCCAGATCAGGGGAAGCTCTTCATCGGAGGAATCTCTAATACAGTCAAAACCAGTGAAACATAGACATATCCAAGAGATCTACATCCATGAACACAATAACTAGATAACGATAACAGTAGATCTGAGAAGAATACTTACAAAGCCAGTCACCGATTCCCTTCTTTTCTGGTTGATCCAGCGCTAATTTAAAGTAATTACCACTTTATCAACTACACAAGACCTTGACACATCTGATTCGCTCCTAGACACCAGATAACTTGTTCAATAAAAAAAATTAAGTATTTCCAATGTAAATCGACGAAAGAATACACCAAATAAAAAGGTCAAACAACCTTCATAATGTTGGTTTTCGGTGAGCAATCTGTTTCCGCCTACACTCGTATTCAAATCGAAAACATTCACCATTCTTCCCAAGCATCCTGAAACAGGTCTCTCCAAATTCCTAATTCTCTCATTCTGATTCCTACTCATTTCAACAACACCTGGTACTGCAAATATTACACATTGTAATTATTAACTAATTAAGTGTACTATTCTTCACAATAACATTATTAAATATCAAATTCCATAAAATTAAATAAACCTCCACACTAAAAATCAATAATTACACAACATAAAACCCTAATTTAACAACAAATGATTTAAACTTCACAGTCACAAGCTAAAACCAAAACAGTCTATTAAAAGATATCAATAACAGTCTATGAAAAGTTGAAAAGTCACTAAGAACACACAGTGTAATTAACTAACTACAGAACAAATAAAAACAAAAAGGATTAGATTCGGTGAGTACCTGGAAAAGCGAGATCAAATCAGGTGGTAAAAAGGCACAATGAGTAATATTAAAAGGAGGGAGGTTTAGAGAGAGAAAGTGCGGAGAGAGAGAGAGATCAAAGACTAATCGTAGGTAACTCCGACAGCCCTTCTTTTCTGGTTGATTTAGCGCTAAGACTGAAGGGAGTGAGGCAACCTTTTGAGGGGCGACTTGCGCCATGTGTCGCCACGTCATCATGAAGTTGCTTGGGTAAAAAAATGGGGGTGGTGTTCATGGCAACTCAAGATGCCCAAGAACAAGTTATGATTGGTTGTTATTAAATTAAGCTTTTTTGATTGGTGGATGAAAAAGGAAGCGCCCAACCTCTGCAAGACGGGCAAATGAAATTGCTATGGAAGTTGGGCAAGGGGGGCGGTGTAGGGGGCGACTTGGGGGGCGACTTGGGGTGGGAGTCGCCCCACTACATTCAGTCTAATAGTAGGTATTATTATATGCATTATGATGTGTGAGTGTGGCGGTGGTGTGGTTGATAGAGAAGGGGGAGAGACATGAGAGCATTCACATTCTAACCATCAAATTATGTGAGGAGGGGTTTTTATTTTATGGGTTAGGATCAGGGCCGTCTTCGAAAATGATAAAAAAAATTTAGGCCCTGTGCGAGGTAAAAAAAGTCGGGCCCTCCGGGCTTGTAATATAAACCCATCAGTCACATATATAAAAAAAGTAAAAACCCATAATACAACAATAATTGTTATATATAAAAAGTAAAAACCATGATACAACCATAGTAGTGAAAATTATCAAAATTAGTGTCTTTTAAAATGGGTGAATCATTTTATTATTTGGTATTTTGTTTAAGTTTAAATGAGTCTTTTAAAATGGTTGTAACTCTAGGTATTAATATTGTTTAAAATTTTTAAAGTTTATTTTTTAAAAGTAGTGAAAATTATCAAAATTTGTCTTTTAAAACGATGTTATGTTATTGACGATAACCTAGAGTTTTGTATTGGTTAATATTGTTTTTTAAATTTTTTAAAGTTTATTTTTAAAAGTAGAACTCTACACCAAATTTGGATGCCTATATTATTTTTCAAAAAGTGAAACGACATGTGATTATATTATTTTTCAGTGGATGGTAAAAAAATATATCTTGTTATTGTTGAGTTTTTCTAGCCGTTAGTATTGCAAGAAAAAAATATACAAATAAATAGTTTTTTTTATTGTTGGGCTTATAGACTAAATATTTAAAAGCCCAATAATAGTATTAGTAGGGCATCCTCTTTTATCAGTTCATCTTCTACATGTTGAACTGCTGAACCAGCACGGCAACTCACCGGAGAATAATATTAGGGCCACATTATTTGCTTCTTCTTTATTTTTCTATCAGCTAGGACGACAATTGAAGGTCAACGTATCAATAAACAAACGTAACCTTAGATCTTGGTTCGGTATGAAATTTGCTATGCCGGAGGAGGTTCCACCACTGCCGGGCCCCGTAAGATTTTTGGCCCTGAGCCGTCGCCCTCCCGGCACATGCTCATGGCCGGCCCTGGTTAGGATCAAATACAAAGGATAAAATAAATAAGAAGGGTAAGAAGGATTCTAGTCCATTGATCTTAAATTTGGAGGGTTGAGATTAATTGTAGGGAAAAGAAGATAATAGAAGGGCATAAAGGGAATCCTATATTTATGGATTTTCTCTCTCCACATGCAAGGCACATGCCAATTCCCCCATCGATTTAAAACGTCCATAACTTTTTCATACGACATTTTTTTAAAAAAAAAATTCACCATAATAACGAGTGTTTTTTTATCTTTAATATGAGTACCATATTATCATATAAAAATAAAATAAAAATTTTCATTTTTACTGGGTTTTTTTATTGCATTGTGTTAAAGGTTCAGGTCATTGTGTCTTTTAACTGGGTTTTGGTCAGTAGAGTTTCTATACATTGTGTTATTATCAAAACCTATAACACAATGTTAATTTGGGTTCTATCCATTGTGTTTTTATAAGAACCTATAACACAATATATGAAACAATGAAGATGGTGTTATATCTGGGTTTTCTATAAATTGTGTTATTAGTTCTTATTCATTGTGTTTTAATATGTTGTCCATTGTGTTTTAATAATTTGTTCAATTTTTTTCATTATCTTTGTTCATTGTGTTTTAGTTTGTTGTGTATTGTGTTTTTAGTTTGTTTTTCATTGTGTCTTCATCTGCTCTCCATTGTGTCTTTTATCTGCTGTCATTAATTGTGTCTTTTATCTGTTGTCATCAATTGTGTTTTTATTTAGTCTGATACTTATTGTGTTATATGTTATCGCCATTCTGTTATACGTTATGCTCATTGTGTTTTAGTATGTTGTCTATTGTGTCTTTATCTGTTGTCATTGATTGTGTTTTTGATCTACTTTACATTGTGTTATTATCAAAACCTATAACACAATGTTAATTTGGGTTCTATCAATTGCGTTTTTATTAGAACCTATAACACAATATATGACACAATGAAGATGGTGTTATATCTGGGTTTTCAATAAATTGTGTTATTAGTTCAGGTCATTGTGTTTAATATGTTATTCATTGTGTTTTAATATGTTATTCATTGTGTTTTAATAATTTGTTCAATTTTTTTCATTATCTTTTTTCATTGTGTTTTAGTTTGTTGTGTATTGTGTTTTTTAGTTTGTTTTCCATTGTGTCTTCATCTGCTCTCCATTGTGTCTTTTATCTGTTGTAATTAATTGTGTCTTTTATCTGTTGTCATCAATTGTGTTTTTATTTAGTCTGATACTTATTGTGTTATATGTTATCGCCATTGTGTTATACGTTATGGTCATTCTGTTTTAGTATGTTGTCCATTGTGTCTTTATCTGTTGTTATTGATTGTGTTTTTGATATACTTTACATTGTGTTTTACATCATGTCCATTGTGTAATATGCAACTGGGTTTTTGAATTTTTTTTGAAAAATATAACAATATGGTACTCATATTAAAGATAAAAAAACGCTCGATTTTATGGTATAATTTTTTTTAAAAACAAATGATGTATAAAAAAGTTACGGACGTTTAAAAATTGGGGGGGGGGGGGGGGAATAACATGTGACTTGCATGTGCATATTCTCTTTCCACTTGTAGACAAAATTACCCTTTCCATTTAATTCCTCCTAGGACACTTGTCACTCTCTGGTGGCTTCTTACCCTTCTTATTTTTAAAAACTTTGTATTATAACTCAACCCTTTATTTTATAAAGGGTATAAAAAGTGGTTGTGAGTAGAGGAGAGAGAAAATGTTACTGTTCATCTGTATATTTGGGGGGACACTGTTCACCCGTTATAATTTTTTAATATATTTTGAAAGTGGTTGTGAGTGGAAGTGAGAGAAAAATGTAATGATAATATTATTTAATTGAAAGGAGAGAGAAAAAATATTTGTTTTTAGTGAAAATATATTGATATAGGAGTTGTTTTTTAGTGGAATGTATGTATAATTTGATGGATTGGATGTGAATGCTCTGAGGCCAGGGTCTATTGTGTGTTGTTTGTGTGTGAGTGATATTATGTATTATTAACAATTAATTAATAATAATATGTAGGGACATTTTAGTCTTTTAACGAAAAACTAACAAAAAATTCAAACAGAGTTAGAAATTTGGACTTAAATAGTTAAGAAAAGTGTTTATAGGGACTTAAGGCGTTAAACATTTTGATTTTGTACTCAAGTGGTTAAAACCTATAAAACACAGGGACTCAAAAAGTAATTTACCCTAAAAAAACTAGAATTACGACCCGCCGCAGTGCGGCGGGGATTCTTTAGTTATAACTAAGTCAATTTAGGGCGCGCATGTTATGTTGAACCTGTCAAACGGGAAAAAAACAGACGATGTAGAAATGTTCACCCACACATGCACGTTGCGTCGTGTTAACTCGCAAAATTTAGAACGAAACGTAAAAACGTTTAACCAAAGACGTACGTTGCTATGTGTTAAGTCACAAAATTTAGAACGAAGCATAAAGCGAAAAATTTGCGGAAAATGAAAACTATAAAGGAACAAAGTTGAAAGTAAAAAAAGTTGTGAGGTTAGATTACAAAAGATAAAAAGCTTTGTGTTAAAAGTAAAAAAACAAATAGTTTTGGGTTAATTAAAAGTAATTTATGAAATACTTTTGGGGGTGAAAAGTAAAAAATCATTTTTTTTAAAAAAACCCCAAAGCCAATGTTACAACAATCATATGCATAACCATTTTTTTTTTTGAAAAACCCACAAAGCCAATATTACAACACATAAGTAAAAAAAATCAAAGTGGTTAAATCGCAAAAGATGGAAACTTTTGAATTAGAAGTGAAAAATCAAATTAATCAAAGGGGTTAAATTGTATAAAATGGAATCAGTTGAATTAGAAGTGAAAAATAAAATTAATCAAAGAGGTTAAATTACCAAAGATTAAAACTATAAACTTAAATTGTCAAAGATTAAAACTTTAGGGTTAAAAAGGAAACAAAGATTAAAACTTTAAACTTAAATTGTCAAAGATTAAAACTTTAGGTTTAAAAAGAAAAATTCCATTTTTTTTTGAAAAACTACCAAAGCTAAATGTACAACAACCTTAAGTATAATTAATAATTATTTTTAGGTTAAAAACTTTAGGTTTAAAAAGGAAAATTCCATTTTTTTTTTTAAACTACCAAAGCTAAATGTACAACAACCTTAAGTATAATTAATAATTATTTTTAGGTTAATAATATGGAGTTCGTGCTTTACTTTTCCGCCACACAATGACACAAACCATGTAATACAACGTCATGTTATAAAGACCATGTTAAACTTTAGTATTATGAGATGAAAAGAGCTGATGCCCTCAGGGCGGACCTAGCATGTTATTAGGGGTATCGCCCACTACTCTTTATCGCTCCGGTGGTAATGTAAGGCTATGGGGTGTGGGATAAAGCCCCTCACGCCACGTCAGCGCCACGTCAGATCCACGTCAGCCAGGGGGCTTTATCACGCTTTCTCTTAACTTGCAGGGTGTGGGATAACGCCCCCTATTAAACAAAATTAAAAAAAATTATTGGATGAAATGATGTGGGCCCCACCTGCAACTCACCTTCTTCCTCGTTACCATGGTGAAGCCCCTTCAATGGCGCCCCTTGTTAAACGGTGAGGTATGGGCGGTGGCGCCCCTATGGCGCTATCGGAGGTGAGGTGGCAGGGGTGGCGCCGTCTACACCCTCCGGCCTAAGGGTGGAGGGAGTAGTTCAATCACTTAGGGTGTTTGAGTTATTCACTAGCCAATAATATCATGCCATGTCAAGTCCCCATTCCACTCCCAATTTTGCACTCAATCACTAGCAATGATTCAAACGCATGGAGAGTGGTAAAGAATTTAAAAAAAATTGTGATCAGTTGAAAAAGAGTGGGGCCCACTATTCACCCCCCTCTCTCCTCTACCCCTTAAACAATCCCACTCAAACAATCAGTGACTACTCACCGCCAAACACCCTCACCGCTCACCGATTTGGAGCTGGCTATCATTCACCGATCGGTGAATAATAGTTCCCGAAGGGTTCACCGCTATGACTCCGCCCCCCCTAAATTTTGAAAAAAATTGACGTTTTTTCGATTTCGTTACACCTTTTTATATGAAATGTTGCCCCTAGCCCCCTATAAAGATTTTCTACATCTGCTACTGGATGCGCGTATAACACTACAAGAAAAACAAGTTTTAGAGAGGACATAATTTAGGCCTATAGGGACGACATGTTGTCTCTATAGACTGTTTTACCCTATAGAGGAAACATGTCGCGTCTATTAAATTTGTTTCTATATCCTTGTCCCTATAGACCACAAAAATCGTCCCTATTGAAAAGCTTGTAGATACGACATGTCGTCTCTACAAGTTTGTGTTAAAATTTAAATGAAAAATAAAACTAATATTTCCAGAAACAAAAAAAAAAACATTTATTAAAATATTTTTTCCTAATAGAAACGACAAGTCGTTGCTATAATCTTTTTTACAAAAAATAAAAAAAAAATAAAAAAACTTTTAGAACTTTTAGAAACGATATGTCGTCTCTATAGGATTATCGCATTTTTTACAAAAAAATAAGAAAAAACTTATAGAACTTTTAGAAAAACAATATGTCGTCTCTATAGGATTATCTTTTTGATAAAAAAATCAACCTTTCGTACTTATAGCAAAGACTTGTTGTCTCTATAGGATTTTATTATAGATAAAATAATTTCACCTTTTTCACCAATAGAACGACTTGTCGTCTCTTTAGTATTTCCTTTTAAATAAAACAATTTAACCATTTTCATCTATAGAGACGACTTTTCGTTTTTATATGATATAATTTTAAATAAAATAATTTAAAATTTTCACTTATAGAGACAACATGTCGTCTCTATAAGATTTTCTTTGAAAAATGTCAAATATTATTTTTAGCTATGTGGTCTCTATAAGTCTTAAAAAATAAAAAAAATTAAATATTAAAAGTTTTGTTTTTCCAGGTTTATAAACAAAAAGATACCCTTAATTAAACAAATTTAAACCTGCTAACACATGTTAAACAAAACTACACACCCAAATATCATAAATTAAAGATGCAATACAAAACAAAGTAATATAAATCAAATACCAACACAACACAAACTAAACTAAGTAGCTAACCATCATCTTCATTATCACCACTACCATCACCTCTATGATCACGCCTACCACTACCATCAACGCGATTACCAGGTAGAAGTCGAAATTTTCTATTCATAACTGCTCCTTTCTTTTAAAAGAACTTGCAGTTTGTTCCAATTGTTGGTTAAATTGTCGTCGCGTCTCTTCTTGCATTTGTTCCAATTGTTGGTTAACTTGTCATTCACATAAATTTCTGCCATTCTCTCAGAAGAGTAAGCCTCTCGAATAGGTAGAAAATGGGCACTCTTTGTAAGTCGGTCTACGATTACCCATATAGTATCATGCCCCTTTTTCGTTCTAGGAAGCTTGGTCACCAAATCCATCGTTATTTCCTCCCATTTCCATACCGGAATTTCCAAAGCTTGTAATTCCCCATACGGTTTTTGATGTTCTGATTTCACTTGTGAGCATGTTTAGCATTTCGCGACATACTTAATAATATCGCGTTTCATACCCGGCCACCAATAATTGGTCTTCAAGTCCCGGTACATTTTTGTTGCCCCAGGATGGAATGAATACCGTGACTTATGAGCTTCCTCGAGTAGCGCGGTCTTGACTTCGCAAAAGCGCGGTATCCAAATTCGACCGAATCTTGTTTTGAGTCCGATCAAATTTTCTTCTAATTTTTCGGCTATACCTTTCATTCTTTCTTTCTTTGGTCTTCCGCTCCAAGCGACTTAATTTGGGAGTCTCGTATCATTTCAAGTAAGCGTGGTGTAACTATCATCTTCATGGATTTTACTTCAATCGGAGGTGGATACTCCTTTCGACTTAACACATCTGCCACCACGTTCGCCTTTCCCGGGTGATAATGAATATCTTAATCATAATCTTTGATAAGCTCTAACCATCTCCGCTGCCTCATATTTACATCTTTCTGTTCGAAGAAGTATTTGAGGCTTTTGTGATCCGAGTAGATTGTACATCTCGTACCATATAGATAGTACCTCCAGATCTTTAAGGCGAACACTACCGCTGCCAATTCTAAATCGTGTGTTGGGTAGTTTACTTCATGTGGTTTTAATTGTCGTGAAGCATATGCGATAACCCTTCCTCTTTGCATCAAAACACACCCTAAACCCTGTTGTGAGGCATCTGAATAAACAACCAGGTCTTCTGTCCCATCCGGTAATGTTAAGACCGGGGGACTCGACAGTTTTTCCTTTAATATTCGAAAGGCTTCCTCCTGTTCTTTACCCCACACAAACTTCTCTTTCTTCCTTGTCAGTTTTGTTTAGGGTAACGCTAACTTCGAGAAATCCTGTATGAACCTTCTATAGTACCCCGCGAGGGCTAGAAAACTTCTTATTTCAGTTGGATTTTTCGGGGAAACCCACTTCATTACGGCCTCAATTTTTTACGGATCTACTAAAACACCTTCCGAATTTATCACGTGGCCCAAAAACTGCACCTCTCTGAGCCAAAAGGCACACTTTGAGAATTTCGCATAAAGTTTTTCCTTACGGAGAATTTCAAGTACTTCACGCAAGTGTCTCGCATGTTCAGCCTTGCTTCGCGAATAGACTAGAATATCATCTATGAACACGATCACAGATTTATCTAGCATGGGTCGACATACCCGGTTCATAAGATCCATAAATGCTGTTGGCGCGTTTGTCAACCCAAAGGAGATAACTAGGAACTCGTAATGTCCATATCGGGTTCTAAATGCAGTCTTTGTAATGTCTTCTTCTCGTACCCTGACTTGATGATATCCCGAACGCAAGTCTATCTTTGAGAACCAATTCGCCCCTTGTAACTGATAAAAAAAATCATCAATTCTGGGTAAGGGGTAGCGGTTCTTTATGGTTATTTTGTTAAGTTCCCTATAGTCGACACACATGCGCATCAACCCATCCTTCTTTTTTACAAATAAGACAGGTGCTCCCCAAGGTGACACACTCGGGCGTATAAAGCCCTTATCAAGTAGATCTTGTAACTGTGTCATTAACTCCCACATCTCAGTGGGAGCCAATCTATAAGGAGCTTTCGCTACCGGTTTTGTACCCGGATTCAATTCGATGCAAAACTCTATCTCTCGTTCGGGAGGGAGTCCCGGCAATTCCTCCGGAAATACATCCGGAAATTCGTTCACGATCTCAACATCTTCAAGCTTCGGGAGACTTTGTCGAGCGTCTACTACATAAGCTAGGTATGCTCTATTCCCGTTAAGTACGTATTTAACGGCTTGAACGAGGGTACACAAATTCGTTTCTACATTTTTCTCTCCTTGAATACTCAGTTGCCTTCCCCTTGGAGATTGGACAAGTACTATTTTATTTTCACAATTAATCTCCACGTGGTGTCGCGCCATCCAATCCATACCCACTATCATTTTAAACTTCCCCTGCCACCACTCCGCTGCCACAACCACCGCCACCACAGCCCTGCCACCACCACCACTCCGCTGCCACCACCACCACCACCGCCACCACAGCCCTGCCACCACCACCACTCCGCTGCTACCACCACCACCGCCACCGCCACCACGCCCTGCCACCACCACCACAGCCCTGCCACCACCACCACAGCCCTGCCACTACCGCCACCACAGCCCTGCCACCACCACCACTCCGCTGCCACCACCACTCTCACAGATCGTAAACAACTCCCCACGCTTTGTAATTGTTCAATAAGCATGCCCGACACCACGTGAAATCGGAGTTTTTATAAAAAATTCAAAGTGGAATTAATCCACAGAAGTTTGTCGATAAGTGTCAAATTGTTGTGTTATTTAGAGTCCCTGAACCCATACGAAACTCTCACACACTTCAAAATCCTTTACCCCTTCGAAAATACCCTCTGTTCATCGTTTGCAAGTCTCGCCGGAATACCCGTCGCCAGAGACTGTCGCCACGCCGTTGCACGCGATACCGGATCGGTTTTAATCACCCAATCGGTATGTTTATACTTGTACAATGTTTCTGCAAGTTTAATTTGAATATTATCCGGTATTGATCGAGAATTAGGCCGTTTGACTTCTGTTGACCGTTTTGGGGAAGACGATGAACAGTAGCATGGTCACCACCGCCGCCGCCGGAACCACCACCATCAACGTCATCATCGTCATCATCTGGGGAAGGCAGCCCCACCGTCGCCGGTTCTCTCTCCCGCCTCGTTATCTCTCTCTCTCCGACTTTCTCCCTCTCTCGTCTGATATGATGATGAACCGGCTGTGGTGGCGGTGGTGGCAGGGCTGTGGTGGCGGTGGCGGTGGTGGTGGTGGCAGTGGAGTGGTGGTGGTGGCAGGGCTGTGGTGGCGGTGGTGGTGGTGGTGGCAGCGGAGTGGTGGTGGTGGCAGGGCTGTGGTGGCGGTGGTGGCGGTGGTGGTGGCAGTGGAGTGGTGGTGGTGGCAGGGCTGTGGTGGCGGTGGTGGTGGTGGTGGCAGCGGAGTGGTGGTGGTGGCAGGGCTGTGGTGGCGGTGGTGGCGGTGGTGGTGGCAGCGGAGTGGTGGTGGTGGCAGGGCTAGTGGTGGTGGTGTTTAATATTTACTTAAATGGTCCTTTATGTTACAAATTTACACAATCAGTCCTTATTTACTAACTGACTTAACTGGGTTAAGATTTTTGGACTGAAATGGCACCTTTCCAGAACGTGGGGGACGAAAATGGCGCATTTTTGAAAAATGGACTGAAATGGCCAAAGTGACCAAATCACATGGACGAAAATGGCAGTTAACTCAAACTAAAAACTAAAAAACAAAACAAAATTATTTTCTCTATAGAGACGACATATCGTCTATATATGTTGAACTTTTTTTTTCCAGAACAAATTTGGAATGGCGGGAAATTTTGCCGCCTAAATTAAAATTATTTTTGACTAGTCAAACTTTTTATAGACTACATGTCGTCTCTATAAGTTAAACTTTATTTTTTAGTGTTTTTTTTTTAATTTTCATACATATTGATCATTAATAAAATAAAATCAAAAGAAAAATATTTAAAATTATAGAGACAACATGTGTGTCTATAAGTTAAAACGCTTTTTTAAATTTTCTAATTCAACAAACTAGATAATAAAAAAAAAATCATCTTATAGAGAGGATACATCGTCCCTATAAGGTAACCTATCATAAAAGGCACGAAAACCCTATAGAAACGACATGTCGTCTCTATAGGGTAATCTATAGAGAGGACTTGTGTTGTCCCTATAGGTGTCGTCCCTATAGGGTTTTTTCTTGTAGTGTTATATATCACACACTGCCGGCCCTCAGAATTCGTATACCCTGTTCGAGCTTGAAAAAACGTGTCCATAGGCCTTAACAAAATTGAGTATTGGACTCACTAAATATTTAAACCTAATGTCAATGGACTAATAACTAATATAAACCATAAAAATAGTTTTGTAAGTGGGCCTAGGTTGGTGTTTGTATGGGTATACCCTATTAATTTATTTTTTTTACATATTCATATCGGATTTTTTAGAATGACGTGTCCTTCAAAAATATCGGGTCGTGACCGGTGGTCCTCCCGCCCACCCAGGGCCGTCCATGCACACACATTATCAATGAATATATAATCAACAAATTTTGACATATATTGCTTGGTAGCTAGTGGTAGTGGCGACTATGTGGATGTTATAAAAGTGAACGATTTCTTCTTCTTAACCATCCACTCTCTTTTGCTTTAGTAAAAATAATGGAAACAATTGGTAAATTTGCAATCGCCATTGTTGTAGCTGTGATGGTGAGTTGGGGATGGAAATTACTGAACTGGGTATGGTTGAAGCCAAAGAAACTAGAGAAGTGGCTGAGAGATGAAGGGTATAAAGGTAATCCATACAAGCTTCTTACGGGTGACATGATAGAGCTTGCAACAATGGTGAAAGAAGGTAAATCAAAGCCAATTCCAATCACACATGATATCACTTCATATACTCTCCCCTTTGATCATCATATCATCTCCAAATATGGTATTCTTCATTTTCTTCTTTATTTCTCTATATTGTAACTTATTATTTGGTTCTGTTTATTGATTTGAATGTAATACATGAGACACTTATATAACTACCTTTCTTCTAACTCTCTTCCACAATTTCGGATCATTTTCATTTTTCATGAATCATACCCTTTAAATCTACCTAATTTTTTTGACGTCGCACGTTGCTGCGAAACCGAGCAAATAATAATATAAAACAAACGTCACTTGAAAATAAAACATGTTGTTTAGAAAGTCAAATCATTAAACCGATTTAGTTTATCACCGTACCGTTATAATACCAAATAAATACTTTATTTTGAGTACAACTTCGTTTTTAACAAAACTTATAACAAAATATCAGAGAAAAAATAAGCATAACCTCGTACTTAAGTGTTTAGAAAAAAATTATAAACGTAAATTATTAAAGAAGTAACAAATTAATCGATAAATTATTATATGTTTAAAAAAAAGAAAAAAGAATTGTAAAAAAATAATAAAGGAAATATATAGTTTTAAAAAAGGAAAAAAATAAAAAATATGTTATTAAAATTAAATTTAATAATAACTATTATAATATATTAAATAAAAAAATAATAAAAAGTTATATGTTATATAAAAATAAAGTTACTATTTATCGTCCTTTATCAACAATATATATAATAATAATAATAATATATAATATATATAATATCCACGGTTATGTAAATAATATTAGTTTGTATTGGCACCTTGTTTAAAAATTCTTCTTTAAATTTGACTAAGGAATAATGGAATAATTTTTTTGAAAGCCAAAATATGAACTAAACTAGGATTAAGGACCCTCGCGTTGCGGCTGGTGCGAACACCAATGCCACACTACTGCCAACGACCACCAACACTGAAGTTGCGGCGTGTTAATGCGAAGAAAATAAACCGAAACGTAATATATATAAAAGAATAATTAAGTCGATCTAGGATCCGCACGTTACGATGAACCTGTCAATCGAAAAAAATAGACAACGTAAAAACGTTTAACCACACACGCACGTTGCGCCATGTTAATTCACAAAATTTAGAACGGAACGTAAAATGAAAATTTTGCGAAAAATAAAAAGTATAGAAGACCAAAGTTGAAAGTAAAAAAGTTGTGAGGTTAAATTGTAAAAGAAAAAAAATTTGGAGTTAAAAGTAAAAAAAAAAATCAAACAGTTTTAGTTTAAAAGTAAAGATGAAAGTTTTGGGGTTAAAAGTAAAAAAAATCAAATAGTTGTGGGTTAAAAGTAAAGAATCAAATAGTTTTGGGTTAAAAGTAAAAAAATAAATTTTTTTAAAAAAACTCCCAAAGCATAAAGTACTACACCTTTATGCCTAAAAATATTACAAATTATAGTGTCGGGTAATGGGTAATGGTAATATAAAGCGTGGAGTGTTTGTACACCATTGTACAATACCATTAAGCATAAAAAACAATTAAGCATGATGTACAATAGCTCAATGCATACACGTGTTACAAATTATATCTATTATATAGGAGCCACATGTCGAATAATGCCCAAGAGAAGGGCTTGAAGTTCAAGTCCCACTACACATGATCTTATGCTTGCTATAGACTCACGCATTATCATGGGGTACCGTACGCAATAATCCCTTGTACTCTCTTATGGCTCAAAGTTATAAACCCACATTGGGTACAACCCTAAGATGCATAGTACATCTACAAAGTTTGATGTACAAGCTTTAATGCAACAAAATGTTGGAAATTATACTATATTAGAATAGAATAGAATAGAATTAGAATATGATATAATATAACATAACATAATATGTATAACCAATAAAACTAGGAATACAACAAAAAGAAAACAAAAAACACATCTAAAGCATAAAGTACAATCAACCATGCACAAACATGTTGAAAAATAATAGTATATAAATGAGCAGGTGAAAAATCGTTCATATGGATGGGGCCAAAACCAACGATGTATATCAGGGATCCAGAGTTGATAAAGGAGATATTATCAAGACCAGATGAGTTTCAGAAGCCACATCCCGAGCCGTTTCGAGATAAGATCATTCGTGGACTTCTTTGCGCGGAAGGTGACAAATGGATCAAACATCGTAAAATCATCAATCCAGCTTTTAGTCTTCAAAGTCTCAAGGTCTGATTGTTCAATTCCGTTATTAAATTTAGTTTAATGATCTGAATCTAAAAAGAAACATGGATTCATATGTGTATAGATCATGTTCTCGGCTGTCATCTCAAGTTGTAGTGATATGATTCACAAATGGGAGCTCCTAATCGCAGGATCCGGTTCCACTGAAATCGACGTATGGCCATATATTGATAGTTTGGGCGCAGATATGATTTCACGGACAACTTTCGGTAGCTCTTACAAAGAAGGGTCTAAGATATTTCGAATCCAAAAGGAACAAATCGATCTTTTATTTCAAATGCTTTATATACTGTTTATTCCTGGAAGCAGGTAACAACAATAAATGATCTACTAATCTTAATCGATTATATGCTAATTTGATATTAAATTTAGGTTTATACCAACCCGAGCGAACAAGAAGTTCAAAGAAAATGATAAAGAGCTTCGATTAGTACTGATGGGTATAATCAACAAGAGGAAGAAAGCAATCGAAATGGGAGAAGGTAACTATGATGACTTACTTGGACTTTTGCTAGAATCAAACAAGAAAGAGATTGAAGAGCACGGAGTGGGATTGAGTATGGAAGACGTGATTGAAGAATGTAAATTATTCTACATTGGAGGATCTGAAACAACCTCGAATTTGATAGTTTGGACGATGGTTTGTTTAAGTTTGCATCAAGAATGGCAAATCCGTGCACGAGAAGAGATTATTCAGGTTTTCGGTGGCGCGAAACTTGAATTTGACGGTCTAAAAAACCTCAAAATTTTAACGATGATACTAAACGAGGTTCTTAGGTTATACCCACCGGCGGTCATGATAGCACGGGCCACTCACAAGACCACAAAGCTAGGAAACATGGTGATACCATCAGGGATAGAATTATCATTAGCGATGATGCATGTTCATCATGACTGTGAAATATGGGGAGACGATGTAAACGAGTTTAAACCTGAAAGATTTGCACAAGGAATCGGGAATGCAACGAAGGGAAAAGGTTCGAGTCCGTTCTTCCCATTTTCTAATGGTCCTCGTGTTTGCATTGGTCAAAACCTTGCGATGACAGAAGCAAAAACAACCATGGCGATGATTCTACAACGCTTCTCCTTTGAGTTTTCTCCATCGTACAAACACTCCCCGTTGAGGGTGTTCACTCTTCCACCTCAGTTTGGTGCTCACTTGATTCTACAAAAGATTTCATAATTTTTATTATGCATGTATAAGTAAAAGTTCTACGTAATTGTCTCTTGATTTTGATTACTTAAATATGTATCTTAGTCTACAAAACTGGGTCATAGTTATCGTTTTCCCCAAGTATATTGAATATCCATAAGTGGACCCACCAATCTACATCTAGCACAATCCACATCTGAATAACATATTAAAAGAGTAATAGTGGGTTCATCAAATATAACACCAAATGAAATTGTGCCTTTGACATAACGAAGAATACATTTGACTAATTGATAATGAGATGTAGTGGGAGATTGAAATAGTTGGCTCGCCTGATTGACTGCATATGATAAATCCAGTCTCATGATCGTAACATATTGAAGAGCTCTATCTAAGGACTAATATAAAGTTGGGCCATGAAACGAAGAACCCTTAGAGTTGAAGGTCTCAGTTGTAGGCATTTCAACGAGTTTAGTGCCAAGTAAATCGGCACGAGAAAGAATATCATAAGCGTATTTGGCTCGGCTAAAAAAAGTTAGTTGCTCGTGTAAATGACCTGAAGTCCCAAAACATAGTTTAGAAAACCGAAGTCTTTGATGGCATATTTTATATGAATACAAGTAATAAACTGTTGAATGAGAGACTCATCTTCATCCATTAGGATAATATCATCAACATATACAAAAAGAGAGGTGTTGGCACGACTGCAATGGAACCTAAGTTGAATCAGAAACACACTAAGACATTGAAAGGTGTAAGACCCTTACTTTTATTTATCAAGATTCATATAATTTCGACTATAAATGTGTATTTACGATTACACATACATTTCAAAATATAGGTTTCTTAAAACATTTTAAGATTTAAAATGTTACAACATAATATACATATATTCATCATTTAAAAAGTGACGACGAAACTTAATGCGGAAGCTTCATTTAACGTGTGTTCGGTTCTTGAATGTCGCTTGATCTTCATCCGTAAGCTTACTATCGTTCACCTATATTCAAGACCACCACAATCATTAGATATGATAGTTTATAACATAATATACCAAGTTATTTAAGCAAAATATCCAAAAACAAACAATTTTCCGGATTTTGTACTCGTCGCGTGCCGCGACGAGTTCGGTTGTTCTTGTCGCGTGCCGCGACGATTGTCGCGTGGCGTGACGGTCCTTCCTCCCTTCCGTTGCGTGACGCGATATAACGCCCCTAACTTTACTCTTTAAAAGACTACAATATGTAGGAAACTTTTAGAAATTTTCGGCATGACCCATTCGAATTTAAACCACTAATTCCTGTTTTAGACGGTAAAATACTACAACATAAAAGACCCTTTTTAAAACCCAAAACAGACATTATCTACATTGTTCGAAAACAAAACTATTACTACAAGGTCATTGCCCATACTACAAGGACATCAAAAGACTACACAAGTTGAAAGTACTTAAAACCAAAAATTAAGACCACATTAAGTTAGCATGGTCGGAAGCGTGAGGTGGGCATAGTTCATGTGTGCTCGTTCCAAATCGTCCAATCGCTTATGTTGAAGATTTACATACATTTAACAAAAATCAAATAAGTCAATCCGTCGTTATTAACATACTTATCTAATAAACCATTTCGTCCTTAACATGACTTCACATCATTTAATTTGCACTTCTACCCGCTAAACGGTTCAATACATACTTGCCTCTAAGTAGAGGCAAAACATTCCATTCATTACATATCCGTTAATGACGGATATCAACATTCGTGACATAACTTCCATTTGGTTCGTGTAAGACGAACACATGCATTTTCCTTACATTCTTGTACATACACCTCAAACCGTACATGTCGGATTGAGTAAAACTTCATTCCTTTCATTCTTAACTTTCCATTAACCGGTTCGACTAGAATGAACAGGTAATGATGCGTTCTTCTTTATAAATTTCTCCTTTTCAAAATCCGTACATAACGAATCACATTATTTACTACTCGACTTTCATGAACTACCATTGTTATGATTTTTGGCATAAACGACAAGTTACCATTTAAAATTAGTAAGCGTAAAACAATAAACTAGTTATGTATGTGTAAACTAACATACCTCGGTCTTGTGAGCCTTCCGATTTCCCAGTGTTTGAACCTTCTACCTTCACGCCTATATCAACATATTCATTCATTTATTTAGTATAACTAAATTTAATTCCATCTCCTTCCAAATTACACATATTTATTCTTTTAAGCATTTCATTAAGCACTTGGTGGGCATTGTAATTACAAGCATTATGTACAAGTATACCAAGCATGAATCCTACTAGCTCATCTTATATCCCATCAACAATCAACCTAAGTTTATATCATTCCTTTATTCTACATAAATTTTCTAAGATTCAAGCATTGCAACATCATCATTTTTCTCAAGATTTCACATGATTATATCTACTTTGATCATCCTATTCATGACACAATTTTATAAAGTGGGTTTTTACTAAAATCTTTCTAATAATCTAAAATCAGACATGAATTCTGCCCTATTTCACAATCTTAACCTCCAATTACACAAAGTGTTTCATAAACTCATGAATCGGGTGAAGCCCAACTCCTATAATTCATCAAAACACAAAATTGAACTTACCACTCTATTAGGAATGTTAAGCTACTCGAAAATTTGAGGACATGCAGTCGATTAGCTTCGAATTTCCTTGTTGATTTGATGAATCTTGTAAGAACAAGGGTTAACCCTTGTTTCCCCTCCTCTGGTCGATCCAAAACACGCACCAGTGTGTGTGTTTTTGGTTTAAACCCTATTAATCCCTTTAATTACAATTTTTCATATTAACCCCCTCCTAGATTGAAAGGTATATAGTTTAGGCATTTTCCATGATTTCAACTATTATTTATCACAATTCGGCCCCTCTTTAATTCCTTTATTGTCCTTTTGCATATTTTTCATTCTTTTCAAATCTTCCCTTATTTTTACTAAACTTAACTGGTTAAGTTAATCAATGAATAATTTATCATGCATTTTTGGGGTGTTACAAGTCTACCCCTTAGAAGAGGTTTCGTCCCCGAAACCTGGGCACTTAACAAATTAAAATTTAAATACCAAAGAGAAAAGGGTAGTGCCTCCGCATTTCATCTTCCGCTTCCCATGTAAGTTCCGATCCTTTTCGGTGTCGCCATTGAACCAACACTTGTCTAACGGCTTTGTTGCGAAGATTCTTTACCTTAACGTCTTTAATGGCTATCGGTCTTTCAACATAATTTAACCCCTCATCCAACTCAATGTCGTCGAGAGGTACTAACGCTATTTCATCCGCAAGACACTTTCTTAATTGCGATACGTGGAAGGTATTGTGAATCCCGTCTAGTGTAGACGGCAATTCTAAACGATATGCAACTTTTCCGACTCAAGCCAAAATTTTAAACGGTCCAATATAACGAGGAGCCAACTTACCCCGTTTACGAAAACGAATTACACCCTTCCATGGGGATACTTTTAGCAAAACATAATCTCTGACTTGAAATTCGATAGGATGCCTTCACTTGTCCGCATAAGCTTTTTGCCGATCCTGAGCTGCTTTCCGTCGAGCTCTGATCAAATCAATCTTTTCATTTGTCACTGTTATTAAATCACTTGGCGCAAGCTCCCTTTGCCCTACTTCACCCCAACATACGGGAGTCCTACATTTTCTCCCGTATAGTAATTCATAAGGAGCCATTTGAATGCCACTGTGGTAACTATTATTATAAGAGAATTCCACTAGTGGTAAATGGTCATCCCAACTTCCCCCAAAGTCTAAGGCACACGCTCTCAACATATCGACAAGTGTTTGAATGGTTCTTTCTGACTGACCATCAGTCTTAGGGTGATAGGCGGTGCTTATTTGTAACTTCGTGCCCACACTCTCATGAAATTTCTACCAGTAACGAGAGGTAAATCTAGTATCCCGATCTGAGACGATTGACACGGGCACCCCGTGTCGAGATATGATCTCATTCACATAAATTTCTGCCATTCTCTCAGAAGAGTAAGCCTCTCGAATAGGTAGAAAATGGGCACTCTTTGTAAGTCGGTCTACTATTACCCATATAGTATCATGCCCCTTTTTCGTTCTAGGAAGCTTGGTCACCAAATCCATCGTTATTTCCTCCCATTTCCATACCGGAATTTCCAAAGCTTGTAATTCCCCATACGGTTTTTGATGTTCTGCTTTCACTTGTGAGCATGTTTAGCATTTCGCGACATACTTAACAATATCGCGTTTCATACCCGGCCACCAATAATTGGTCTTCAAGTCCCGGTACATTTTTGTTGCCCCAAGATGGAATGAATACCGTGACTTATGAGCTTCCTCGAGTAGCGCGGTCTTGACTTCGCAAAAGCGCGGTATCCAAATTCGACCGAATCTTGTTTTGAGTCCGATCAAATTTTCTTCTAATTTTTCGGCTATACCTTTCATTCTTTCTTTCTTTGGTCTTCCACTCCAAGCGACTTAATTTGGGAGTCTCGTATCATTTCAAGTAAGCGTGGTGTAACTATCATCTTCATGGATTTTACTTCATTCGGAGGTGGATACTCCTTTCGACTTAACACATCTGCCACCACGTTCGCCTTTCCCGGGTGATAATGAATATCTTAATCATAATCTTTGATATGCTCTAACCATCTCCGCTGCCTCATATTTACATCTTTCTGTTCGAAGAAGTATTTGAGGCTTTTGTGATCCGAGTAGATTGTACATCTCGTACCATATAGATAGTACCTCCAGATCTTTAAGGCGAACACTACCGCTGCCAATTCTAAATCGTGTGTTGGGTAGTTTACTTCATGTGGTTTTAATTGTCGTGAAGCATATGCGATAACCCTTCCTCTTTGCATCAAAACACACCCTAAACCCTGTTGTGAGGCATCTGAATAAACAACCAGGTCTTCTGTCCCATCCGGTAATGTTAAGACCGGGGGACTCGACAGTTTCTCCTTTAATATTCGAAAGGCTTCCTCCTGTTCTTTACCTCATACAAATTTCTCTTTCTTCCTTGTCAGTTTTGTTAAGGGTAACGCTAACTTCGAGAAATCCTGTATGAACCTTCTATAGTACCCCGCGAGGCCTAGAAAACTTCTTATTTCAGTTGGATTTTTCGGGGAAACCCACTTCATTATGGCCTCAATTTTTTACGGATCTACTAAAACACCTTCCGAATTTATCACGTGGCCCAAAAACTGCACCTCTCTGAGCCAAAAGGCACACTTTGAGAATTTTGCATAAAGTTTTTCCTTACGGAGAATTTCAAGTACTTCACGCAAGTGTCTCGCATGTTCAGCCTTGCTTCGCGAATAGACTAGAATATCATCTATGAACACGATCACAGATTTATCTAGCATGGGTCGACATACCCGGTTCATAAGATCCATAAATGCTGCTGGCGCGTTTGTCAACCCAAAGGAGATAACTAGGAACTCGTAATGTCCATATCGGGTTCTAAATGCAGTCTTTGTAATATCTTCTTCTCGTACCCTGACTTGATGATATCCCGAACGCAAGTCTATCTTTGAGAACCAATTCGCCCCTTGTAACTGATCAAAAAAATCATCAATTCTGGGTAAGGGGTAGCGGTTCTTTATGGTTATTTTGTTAAGTTCCCTATAGTCGACACACATGCGCATCAACCCATCCTTCTTTTTTACAAATAAGACAGGTGCTCCCCAAGGTGACACACTCGGGCGTATAAAGCCCTTATCAAGTAGATCTTGTAACTGTGTCATTAACTCCCACATCTCAGTGGGAGCCAATCTATAAGGAGCTTTCGCTACCGGTTTTGTACCCGGATTCAATTCGATGCAAAACTCTATCTCTCGTTCGGGAGGGAGTCCCGGCAATTCCTCCGGAAATACATCCGGAAATTCGTTCACGATCTCAACATCTTCAAGCTTCGGGAGACTTTGTCGAGCGTCTACTACATAAGCTAGGTATGCTCTATTCCCGTTAAGTACGTATTTAACGGCTTGAACGAGGGTACACAAATTCGTTTCTACATTTCTCTCTCCTTGAATACTCAGTTGCCTTCCACTTGGAGATTGGACAAGTATTATTTTATTTTCACAATTAATCTCCACGTGGTGTCGCGCCATCCAATCCATACCCACTATCATTTTAAACTTCCCCAAAATCATAGGTATGAGGTCGATATCGAATTCTTCATTTTCTATGGTGAACTTACAATTTCTACAAACCTCATGTAACACAAAGTTCTTACTATCGGCTATTTCTACCTCTAAAGGTATCGGCATTCGTTCGATCTTAAATGAGGGATGTTGTACGATTTCATTTGAAATAAATGACATAGTGGCTCCAGTATCGAACAAAACATAAACTGGTATGTAATTTAATAAAAAGATACCTGAAACCACATTCGGATGGGCCTTGGCTTCTTCGGATGTGATTTGAAACATCCTCCCTTTCGCCCTAGAGCCTTCCTCATTCTTTCCTTCCTTCTTCGACCCTTGCTGAAGTTTAGGACACTCCGACTTAACATGCCCCTTTTGAAAATAGTTGAAACAAGTCTTCGGGTTGTTAAGGCATTTGTAAAACGTATTCCCTTCATCACAACATTTGTAGCACCCCTTCTTGCCTAAAAGGCATTCCCCAGTATGAAGTTTCCCACATGTCTTGCAAGGAGTAATACCACCCTTCGACTTATCCTTCTTTCCATGGTCTTGAAACTTCGCCTTCTTAGACGGACTAGAATTGGCCCCTTTTTCCGTTGATCTCTTTTCGCCACGTTCCTCTTGCCTTTTAATCTCTAGTTCTCTATCCCGAACCCAATTAATAAGCTCGTCAAGGGTTTCACATTTTGAGGGAGTGATAAACTCCCTACATTCTGCCTTTAGTATACCATAATAGCGATTGATCTTCATTCTTTTCGTCTTCACAAAATCTCCGCAGAACTTCATCTTATCCAAGAAGGTGTTTGTTATTTCGTTAATCGTCTCGTTTTTCTGTTGGAGACGTAAGAAATCCTCCTGAATCTTATCAATAGCTGACTGAGGACAGTGATACCTCATGAAAGGTTCTTTGAATTCCTGCCAAGTCATCACTTGAAGCTTGTCCTCACCAATTTCCTTACTATATGCATCCCACCAATCCTTCGCTTGAAATGCGAGTTGACCAGTGACGAACATCACTTGATCTTCCTTATTACACCGACTTCGTATAAACACCACCTCTATGTTTGAAATCCATCTCTGGCATGCTATCGGATCAATTTTGCCATCGTACGTTGCAGGGTTGCATGCCATGAAATCCTTATATATGCACCGTCGTTCCTTGCTTTTACTTTTAGATGCCTCAATCAATTCTTTCAGTTCTTCGATTTTGCTAGTCATCATTGCATCTACAACCCCCAACATCCGACTTTGTACTTCCTGAGCTATTTGTGGAAGGTTAGCTTGTATAACCCCTTCTGCCAGTTCTATGACTTTACTATTAAATTCTTCTTGACGGACTGTATCATCACCATCATTAACATTCCTTGTATCCGCCATCTACAAAATGACGTTTACATTCATTATTAATCACAAGCTTTCAATATAACCCGTACTTTAGTCTTTGATTACTACATTTGTAATCATACATTTCAATTCTTTCATCATTCATTTCGTGTCATTCGTTTCATTATTTTCAATTCTTACGAATTCTTTTCCATTGTGATCACTAATTGTGATCATAAGTATCTTATTATACTTATAAGGATCCTATGCAACCATCGAATAGTCCTTTGGATAATACGGGAACCTCAAATGCGAAAAACAAAACAATTCAGCGGACTCGTTTTTCGCTTGGCGTCGGCGACGGCTGGGAAGCCCGTCGGCGACGGGTCTTAGAAAGTGGCGTCAGCCACAGTTCCCCGTAGCCAGGAACTTAGGGCGTCGGCCCAAGGGGTGGCGTCGGCGACATGCAATCCGGCGTCGGCGACGGCCCGTCTGTTGCTAATTCGCTGCTGACTTGTTTTTGGCTGATTTGACCATTTCCTGAGTCCGTTTTTCAGCCACACGGGCCTAGGGACTTCTCATTTAACTCCCAATATTACTCCCCCGCATATTTAACTTAAATATTTACATCATACACATATTATGCATACTTGAATTTATTCTAACTTAAACCTTTACCTCATTGCGATCTTGGAGCGAGCACACTTTCGAGCGAGCCGTCAGTTTGAGTTCAAGAACTACAACTTGTGCTCGAATCCCTCAAACCTCAGCTCTGATACCAACTTATAACGCCCCTAACTTTACTCTTTAAAAGACTAAAATATGTAGGAAAATTTTAGAAAATTCGGCATGACCCATTCGCATTTAAACCACTAATTCCTGTTTTAGACGGTAAAATACTACAACATAAAAGACCCTTTTTAAAATCCAAAATGGACATCATCTACATTGTTCGAAAACAACACTCTTACTACAAGGTCATTACCCATATTACAAGGACATCAAAAGACTACACAAGTTGAAAGTACTTAAAACCAAAAATTAAGACCACATTAAGTTAGCATTGTCAGAAGCGTGAGGTGGGCATAGTTCATGTGTGCTCGTTCCAAATCGTCCAATCGCTTATGTTG
>JARYGA010055182.1:0-28060 GCA_030545235.1 Helianthus tuberosus
TTTATCAAATGGTATTGTCATGTTTGAAAGAGTAAACTACATCGCCGAGCTTGAAAACAATCTTCTGAGCATTTCTCAGATCTGTGATCGTATGTATACAACGCACTTTATGGATAAGGAATGTTTGATATTGAAACTAGGATTTGTTGTTCCCGAAGAGTGGGTTATCATGAGAGCACCTAGAGTCAATGATCTGTACGTGTTGGACATGAGTGTAGCCACTACTACCACGGGTCAGGCTCACTGTTTTATGTCAAGAGCAACGGAAAAAGAATCGCAATTGTGGCATCGAAAGATGGGCCATATTCACCTGCGAAAAATGAATCACCTGGTGCATAACGACTTAGTAACTGGTGTTCATGTGAAAGGTTTTCATCTTGAGGGGGAGTGCATTAGTTGTGTCAAAGGCAAACAGAGAAAGAAATCTCACCCTGGGAAGAAGGAAAACTCGATCTCGAGACCGTTAGAGAGACTTCATATGGATCTTTTTTGTCCAGTGAACGTCAAAAGCATAACTGGTGATCTCTACTGTCTAGTAGTAACAGATGATTACTTGATATTTTCGTAGGTATCATTTCTAAAGACAAGGGATGAGACATTTGAAAGTTTGATGACGTTGTTCAGAAAAATTGAAAACTTGTACCAAACTCGAATCAGAAGAATCAGGAGTGACAACGGTACAGAGTTTAAGAATAATAAGATGGAAGAATATTGTGATGAGAGAGGTATATTGCAAGAATTTAGTGCTCCTTATACTCAGCAACAAAATGGAGTAGCAGAAAGATAGAACGGGACACTAATTGAAACGGCCAGGATGATGCTTGCTGATTTGAAATTACCAGTCAACTTTTGGGCAGAAGCAGTGTCAGCCGCTTGCTATACACTCAACCGGGTTCTTACAGTGAAGAAATTCAACAAGACATGTTTCGAGCTGATCAACAACCGCAAACCTAACCTGAAGTATCTGGAACCGTTTGGGTCTCCCTGTACAGTTCTAGAACCTTATGGTAAATTTGGTCCAAAGAGCTTCGAAGGAATTTTTGTGGGTTATGCAAGTCCATTGAAAAGAGTCTTTGTTCCAAGCTTGAAGCGGATCATCGAAGCACATAATGTTGAGTGTCAAAGTTATACCATGCCCCCTCAGAATCCAGGCGACTCATGGCGTTTTAATTACGATACTTTGTGGGATTCATTCGACATAGAAGAAGAACCAGATTTCTTTGACGAGTTGGATATTCTGAGAGAATATGAAGCATCACAAGAAAGATTCTCAGTCGAGTCTTCTAGACGTCAACGACAAACTTCCAATGGCGATGAAGCCGGTCCAAGTAATGCTAGAGAACATGATGATATTCAGCAAACTCTTGACAATCAGACTGCAGTCAACGATAATCTAGAATCTGATGATAGACCAATATTAGATCATGGTGATTCAGATTATGAGGGGGAGCAGATCCAGATTTCAAGTCAAACAATTCCAGTCAGTGAACAAGGTGCAAATTAGAATGTCACAAATTTGGAAGGCGAGGTAGATGTTCCAGGCGAGGTGATGCCGAGAACTCTTTCGTACCATCCAGAAGAGCTGATTATTGGAGAATTGCAATCAGGCGTCCGTACAAGACAACAAATTGACCAAGGCCTTACTTGTTTTAATTCTACAGTTGCTTTTTTACAAACAGAGTTTTCACTAAGTTGTTTTATTTCGGAGATTGAACCGAGAACATATAAGGAAGAACTAACAAAAGATTCTTGGGTCAACGCGATACAAGAGGAGCTGAGTCAGTTTGAGAAGTTAGGAGTGTGGAAATTGGTAGACTTGCCTGATGGTCACAGGAAGATAAACACCAAGTGGGTGTTCAAGTGCAAGAGGGATGATCGAGGGGTTATTATTCGCAACAAAGCTCAACTCGTAGTTCAGGGCTTTAGTCAACAGGAGGGTATAGATTTCACTGAAGTATATGCTCCTGTTGCTAGACTTGAAGCAATCAGAATATTCCTAGCATTTGCATCTTGGAAAGGTTTTAAAGTTTATCAGCTAGATGTTAAATCAGATTTTCTTTACGGGAAGGTAAAAGAGGAGGTATATGTCGGACAACCACCGGGCTTCACCGACCCAATTCACAAAGACAAGGTCAATTTACTGGATAAACCGCTGTATGGTTTACACCAAGCCCCGAGAGCCTGGTACGAGACATTGTCTCAACATCTGCTTGCCAACAGCTTCATCCGTGGAAAAGTGGATGCCACTCTCTTCACCAAAGAAGTCGACGGACATCTTCTGATACTTCAGATATACGTGGACGACATCATATTTGGGTCAACAAATGAAAATCTGTGCAAAGATTTTGAAAGAGTTATGAAGCAAAAATTTGAAATGTCATCGATGGGTGAGATGAAATTCTTCTTGGGGCTTCAGGTTGATCAACTGCCCGAGGGAATTTTCATACATCAGACGAAGTATGTTCATGATATCTTAGAGAAATTTGGGATGTCCGGGACTACTCCAGCTTCCACCCCGTTAACGACGAACCATGGGATAAATCCTGATCTCACCGGAGAGAAGGTAGATGAAACGCTATATCGTTCCATGATCAGATCGCTGATGTATTTGACAGCTTCAAGACCCGATATCATGTATCCAACCTTCCTCGCAGTGCGGTTTCAGTCAAGCCCCAGAGCTTCGCATATGATGATTGTGAAACGGATATTACGCTACCTGAAAGGAACTCCATCACTGGGGTTGTGGTATCCAAGAGAAGGCGATTTCACGCTCGAAGGGTATTCTGATTCTGATTTTGGATGCTGCAAAGTTAACGCTAAGTCAACAACAGCGGGGTGCCAGTTTTTTGGACCACGATTGGTCACCTGGCAATGCAAAAAGCAGACCTCTGTAGCTTTATCCACATGTGAAGCCGAGTATGTATCTGCTAGTAGCTGCTGCTCTTAGATCTTGTGGATCCAGCAACAGATGCGAGACTACGGTTTGCAATTTCTTAACACCCCTTTCTTTGTTGATAATGAGGCAACGATAAACATAACAAAAAATCCTGTTCATCAAGCTAAAACAAAACACATTGAAGTTCGTCATCACTTCATCCGAGACTGTTTCGAGAAGAAGTTGATACGAATTGAGAAAATCCACACTGACGAACAAAAAGCTGATTTACATACCAAAGCGTTTGATAAAACTCGGTTTTAATATCTTTTAAAACTGAACGGTATGAAGCTTTTATCGGTGTTGGAGGAGATTCTTGGCGTAGATGAAGGTACCACTGTAGATGATGTTGAAAAGCAATCTGCAATGGTTTGTCGATTTTTTACTTGTTTTGGTATTTAGGGGGAGGTAGGTTATATTTTCAGAAAATACAAAAACAATAAAAAATTTCAAAAATCCAAAAACATGAGATATTTCAAAATTTAAAAACAATAGAAAACCGAAAAAGAGCTTGTGTAAAAAGGGAAAATGATAGTACATCAGCTTGACAGTTGCGGTATGCTAAAGAAATGGAAAGTTTAAAAGTGTTAAACAGTCTCGCTGATGATATGCCGGTAGGTTTTTACACATTTAGTAGGTTTGTTCGGGATATAAACCTAAATCATTACTTGCTTATTTCGTGGGGAACACTACTTGGATATATAGGTAACCCCTGAAATCTCGTTTGAAGGACCCCTCTTTCTGAAATACTAGGTCTTTATGCTCAGTGATATCTGGGGTATTATCCCGGGACTTCTGATAATGCGGAAGCAATGGCCTAGTCCCCGTATAATACTTTACTGCTGCTTGAAATAAAATCCCGCCCCCAGCATAAAAAATGATGAATCATTGAAAAAAATGCAAATCATGTGCTGTTGTAAAAAAGATCCTCTAAAGGGGACACACCAAAAGTCGAGCCTTCAACTCAGCAAAAAATATGAGCTCTCAAGGTTTCGCAATAAACCCCTTACAGATATCATTTGTGGTATACTCACCTGTAAGACTGAATATTGGGATCTGGATACGGGAGTATATTCAAGAGGTGGGACACGTGAATGAGTTTAAGTTCTTAATACACCTAATTAGTATCCTGAACAGATTGAAAATTGTGTGAGAACTTAAGTGGATCAGTATATCGGCAATCTAAGCGAATTGTTTAATTCTGAATATGAAATCAAAGCTTAATGATACTTGTGACTTATCGACAGCTGATATGATTTCCTAACACGCTCACCAAAAATATGTTTGTAAATAGTTTACATTTACTGCATTTCATTTCTGTTTAGCATTCTAGTCTAGAAACTTTATTCAAAATCCAAAAAGATTTTACATTTATGCTTTATTTTTAGACAAACCAAAGTGGAAAGCTGATCTTCAGATTCGCAGTTTGAAGAAGATTCAGGAAGTTTCTGAGCTGGACAGAAGAATTGGGAGCTTATCATGTTAAACTTGTGAAAAATGAAAAGTCAAAACAAGTTCATTAAATTGAAACTTGTTATTTTCAGAATAATGTTTTGAAAAATGTTGAACAAAAGTCAGTTTTGTTTTGTCTCGAGTCAACCAAGGTCATTAAGTTGGACTTGGTAGACAAATTAAGTACCCAGGGTCATTAATTTGGATCTGAATACTTAAGTGGATTATTAAAACTGATAAAAACAACAATAGATGTGAAATAGAGAATAGATTGTAATGTCAAATTTCTGAGAAGCATGGAACATGTTAGATCTTGTGAAAGCAGCAAAGTGAGATCCCCGTGTCTAATTCTGAACAAAGCTTGAACCAGAATTATATCCCAGCTTATTGAAAGGGGGAGTCTAAAAGATGTAAGAGTCAGATGCAGATTCTGGATCAACATTCAAGGGGGAGTTTAAAGATTGTTAAAGCCAAGTTTGAGTGCTAGCTGTTGATGCTGATAAAGATTGAAGGATGCTTACAGTGTCAAACAATTTGGAAAGAGAGAAAAGACTGAAGACTCGATGCCAAAGACTTCGTCAACATCCAAGGGGGAATCTGTTGGTGCATAAAAGTCTGTTAACTTCGTCTTTATCGAGTCTAATGTCTAGATAGGATAAACCAGTGCTCAGTAGGTTAGAAATTAGGTTTTGTTTGTGTAAGAGTCATTTTGCACGAAATGGCAAGAAGCATTTCGTACGAAATGGATCAAGCCCATTTCGCACGAAATGAGTTTTGCTTGTTTCGTACGAAATGAACCCTCTATATATAGGAGAGCATGGTTTAACATTTGTAACGATCCGGATTTCAGAGCCGAGGTGCTGCCAATTTGTCAAGTGATCTGTAAAGCTTTGAAATCAATAAACAAGTGATTATAAACGTGATTTAAGCTGTAATCAAGTTCGTATCATTGATTCCGCCTTTGATATGGATTAAAACTCTTCTGATCGACTCATTCAGGTCGCACGACGATCCAACAGATATTGTTTGCTTGTTGCATTTATGTTTTATGCATTTGTTATTAGGTAACTTAGATGGATAGATTGTTTTTTAATGTAGTATTTTAGTTAACATTGTCTGTGATTTGTGGTTATGTAGATTGGGTAAAAAAGATTATTTATATGCTGTTGTGGTTTGAAAGTTATTGATGGATTGAGAACTATATGCAGATTATTGGATTTAGGTAAAGGTTTTCATGAAACAAGTATATTCACAAATTCAATGTTAATGTTGTGTTCAACCAAAATGGTTCTAAATTGTTGAGCTTTTGAGTTTTCACAGGTTGCTTTTGTTGTTTTGTTTTTTGAACGGCAAGGAACGACGTGCCAACACCGTGCGACCGGGTGCTGTGGCCAAGGTCGACTACTCGACCGCCGCCAACCCCTTGGCTCTAATAGATGCGCGGAAACTCGACCTCCACCTGCCTGAAGGCACGACAGTGGAATAATCGGTACCACATTGGCACACTTTGCTTTTGTTAATTGGTGAAAGTTTAATCACTTAAATTAAAATAGTGCCTCTCATATTTCATTTAGTTTTTGTTAGTTGAATATTTATATATGTGGTTTGTTGATGGTCTAGGTGGTTACAACTTCAAGAAATGGAGCTTGCGTAACTGGGAATTTACAAATAAAGAAGCTTTAAGAAATATCAAAACAGGGGAAAGGGAGTTTACAAATGAAGCTAAGTTATTGGCTTGCATAAAACATAAAAAATGTTGTGAGTTTGTTGGGGTATTGTGGACTTTGGCATGGCCCGACACTACCCTAAAGATAAAACTCAAGTCAACATCCGTGTAGCCGGTACCAAGTATGCACCCTCAACTCAACATTTGAATTTACTGAATTTGATAACTTATTGAAGTTGATGACTTCCTATAAAAAATAATATTTGCATAAGAACATATTTTTAAGAACTTTGACTTTTATGGTCAAATGAAGCACCTAGTTATCAACTGAATTTTACAATGACGTTTGTATATCTAACTCTATATCTCTATCATGGGTTTGTTTTCATTTAATCTTTATTATATGTTATGTTATGAACAATTGTTTTCTCAAAACAAATGCATCCATCTTTTATCTTGCATAGTAATAAAAGAATTGAACCTTAAAACAAAGACTGAAAGGGGCTTTTGACTAATGAACTCTTCAAAAGAAAAGACGCCATTGCTATTTAGGTAACGCATTTCATACTAGTTTCATTGTCTGTAATGTTATACATAAGGATGTGGTTTTTCTTAGATGTGTATGCCTTTGTAAATCCAAACATAATTGATAACAAAGCTTTTGTTGATTTTGACCATGTCAAAGAAGCAATTTCGTCCAATTTTGCATTTAGTTAAGTTGAAGCATGGATTCTGTTTTTACTGTTATATTTGATAGTTAGCAGAAATTTCATAGTGCTGGTTTGTGCGCTACATTACTACATCCATACAATTTTTTAACATTCACCCATGGTATGCTTTCAGGTATATATATATTTTTGACAACATTTTCTTAATATTGTTGGGACACTACTGCAAGAACAAATGAAGAAGTACTAGCTTATAGATGATGGTAAGTCATAGTAGATTCTTTTCTGATTGTAATGAATAAAGCTAACTATCAACTATGGAAATCACTGACTTTACGCTAGAGGCAATACAAATACATGACAAAAAGGTAGATAATGCTTGCACATATATGATTCCGGAGGGGCTGATGTAGTCATTTAAAGAAAATGTTGAAGTAGAGAAAAAACTAGTTACTGGAAAAGCGTAAGAAGATTGAAGAGGAGGATGAAAGAAAAGGCCGAACTCGAGCTATGCAAAAAGATACTGACAACCATCGACAAAACTTGGAAGCTATGATGCAAAATGTTATGAAACAACTAGTTGAAGGTCGAGATGAGTAGAATGTCTTCATTTTTCTAAATTGTTGTAATTGACACTTTGTGTTGACTATATTATTATTTGAGTTTGGACAAATATGATAAATTACACTATTTGGCTACCAATGAGATCTTTGTTTTTATTGTTTTGTGCAGTTGTGATTGAATGCATATTAATTTATGCCAAATATATTTACGTTACAAAGATGCATTTGGGTGTAGAAAAGGTTGAAGTTTTGTAACAGAATTATGACAAAAGGTTGCATTTAAGTATTTAAAATGTTGCATTTTAGTGTTGGAAAGGTTGCATTTGAGCATTAAAAAAGTTCCATTTAAAAGTATAAGAGTTGCATTTGCATATAAAAAGGTTGCATGATAAAAAGGTTGCATTTGAATAGTGATTGCAACCCTTTCAAAAAAGGTTGCATTATCTAACAAAAAGCTTGCATTAGATCTAATGCAACTTCACCTAATGCAGCCCATGATAAAAGGTTGCATTAGACCTAATGCAACCTTTTCAAGGCCTAATGCAAGATTTTATTGGGGTTGCATTAGCTTCATTTTCTTGTAGTGATAATTGACGGATCTGGGTCACTACGCCTGGAAGCACAGCAGCCATTTGTTGAGCGACAAGGGCTGCGACTTCTTCGTTATTTAAAGGTTGTGCATCATGTCGAGGAGGCATTGTCTAAAAGGAAACATTAGAAACGAGTGAGGTTAAAAATAGGGAAAACAAAAGAGGTATTGAAAAACATCACCAAAACACAAGGAGTGCGATCATTTGTTCGTTACCTTGAACAAACAAACGACACACATTAACTAATCAAAGTAAATGGGTCAATATAATGTATCGCCGAAGACATGCTCGCCTATAAGAGAACACTCACCCCAAGAGTTCCCAGGTAAGAGTGACTGGTCCGATTATGTGGATTTGTACGAACACTCAGCCTAGACAGAAAACTCAGGGTACAGGCATTCACCCTTCCAGTTTGCATGTGTTCACATTATTTAGATCCAAACTTTGATGAGATTTTGAAAACTTAGAGGGTTCAAAACCTTATAACAGAGGGTTCAAAACCTAGTAATCAATCATCCTAGAACAGATGATTAATTTTCGAAGCGGATTCGAAATTTGTGTTCTCATTAGGGTAATCACCTAAGGATAGGTGACGGTTTTGTTTTTAAAATCTAAACGCAAGAAAACTTGTTTTAGGGTCCTAGAAAGTTATAGTCTAGGTCAAAGCATTACTAATAACCTAATTCCCTATAACCATTGGCTCTGATACCAACTCTTCTGTCACACCCCAACCGCGTCAAAACAACGAAACCGTGGCAGAAACGTCGGGGAGTGTTGTAACAGAATCATTGTTTCACAACCATGGATACAAAAGTTTTGTTTTATTGATTTATTAAGTAATTTACATTGTTTTAAACAAAACAAACAAGTGAAACATAGACTATCTTCGTTATTAGGTCACTAAGGCATTGTCCAGATCCTATGTGAGCATGCAACCTAGCAATCATCATCATTCAACAACACCTGAAACATATGTAAAAACAAAGTCAACAAAGAAATGCTGGCGAGCACATAGGTTTTATAAGAGTGTCGGATTCATGGCTAGTTTACATGTTGCAATACCTTATTAAAAATCTTGTTTTGGAAAAGTATATAGTATTGAAATCATAATTAACCAACTCAAATCAAGATGGTTATAACTCATAAAATCTCGTAGCCATGATTCTTAACCCCAAAACATTTGTTTAAGTAAACCAAATTGTAAAACATCTCGTAAAAACTCGTTAATAAACTCGTATGGTTTATATCTTCTCTAAAACATCGTTATGTGACATCGTTTTAACCTCGTTTACCCAAATGAACTAAATAACGCCACGGTATGTAGTATGATGAAAACACTTATATATAAGAAGTACCAGCGGCGTATATACCATGTTTTCATCACATTACACACGTCCCGTTATCTAAACACTATCCAAAACCCAATCGTCTATCCAATTCGTTTAACTCATTTAAGTCGTTTCAAAATTGTTTAACTCGTTTAACTCATCCTCGTTTTAATTGTGACACTACTTTTGGTCGTCTCGCTAATAACATCCAAACCTTCTTGACTCGACTATCTCGCTTCTCGCATTAACAAACCACCAAAGGGTAAGTTAACAATCATCTGGTTCAGTCGTTACCCACATAACCCCCACACATAACCATGGGTGCAGTCTGATAACGGGATTTGTCAGATCCTATGGTACCATAACCTAATACTGGTTGGCTTGATCAATCTTAATGAATGTTATTCGTTATGTAATTACAACCAACAAGTTTGTTCACTTTATCGAAATCGTTATTAATTTAATATAAACCATTTTAATCATTTTCGAAACCATCGTTAAAACATCGAAATCATTTAACACATATGAATCACCCCAAAACAATCGAAAATAGTAAAATAGGGGAACTATGTACTCACATTGAACTGCAAGTATCCTTGATATAAAGAGCTCAACGAAGCTCAGGCAAACCAAGGAAATCAAGTAGCACCTATTAATCGGATCACTAGTAAATAAATCGACACCTAAATCGGAAGATCGGATAGAATGAGGTCTTGTAAACCAAATGAGTATTGGAACTCATGTGATATGGTTTAACAAAGCCTATATTCTAAAACGGAACTTAACCTAAGTGCTTTTGACCCGTTACGACCCATTAAGGTAGCTTACGCTACTTTAACGCGTCGTGCGCGCAAAAGCGCGTTCCAGACACCTAACTAGCCCTATGACAAGTATTATATGCCTAAACATGTTTAAATATGTTGCATAATTAGTTTAGGTGACAAAATTTAAGTTACATATGCTTAATTACCAATTATGCATGAAAAGGGCATTTTGATCATTTCCCTAAGGCATATAAACTACCTATCATACAACTAATTAAACCTAAGTGACCATAAGGTATAACCTCGGAAGGTTATTCCCTATGCAACTATGGTCACATAATATGCTTGGTCGTATCCTAATGATCGACCAAATGGGTCGAGTTCGAAAGTCTAAGCGGTTGTTTAGACCGCTTGACTTATGACTCTGTACAAGCACTAAACTAAAAGTGACGAGTTAAGCATGTTGAAACATGTTTAACTAAGTTAGAAAACAAGTTTGATATAAAAACAAACGGTTTTGATACCCAAGAATAGTTTGGTTGCAAAATGCGCATAAATACGCATTTTTACCGAAACTATGACTCGTCACTATGCCTAATCAACGTGGTAATCAGTAGGTATAGTCACAAGGGACTATAACCATCGTGCTTACGCTCACGTTACAAAGTTCAAACGAACTTTGTGTTGACCAATTCACTGGTCAAAGCTGAAAGTCAAACACTGTTTGACTTTCATGCTTGAAATACATGAACAAGCATGAAGGAGACTTACAAAGGGTCCAAGCAATGATGTTTTGATTCAAAATTATTCAGGTATGAGGTGTTTAACCTCAACTTAGAGCAGAAATTGAATCAAAGTGTGAAGAACCCAAACGAGAAACCTTGCTATTTATAGGAAGTTAGGATCAATTGGATCATTCCAAGTGTTAGGAGGGTGTAATCTTGGCCATACATGTGGGAACATGGTATTAGAATACAATGGGAGTCGAAAACCAGCTCCAGGTATTGCAAATCTTACATAAAAACCCCTGAAATTTGACCAGAATGCTGAAACAGAACTTTCTGTCTGATCCGTTGTCGCAGCCCGCGTAAGGATAGGCCTCACCTTACGCGGCCCGCCTAGCATACTTTCCAGAAATGTCAAAACAGGTCCCTGCACTTGAGAAACTTGCATTTTGATTCATTTTTGGCACGTTTAAGCCCCGTTTGTTGGTGCAGTTGTATGTCGACTTCATCTTCGTTCGAGTCTTAAATTAGAACTGACAGATCTAGGCACGTTATACGAGAAAACAAACGAAATTAGGATTAAAGGTAATTTCGCTTGAAATGACATTGTGTCATTTCAAACGAAATTAACTACCTAATTCCGTTTGAACATGTTATATCGCTTGAGATGTTGATTTCATTTGAACATGTAATTCCGCTTGAGTCATGTTCAAGCGGAATTACCAAGTCTATATATAGGTGCTAGGTCGTGTCATTTCATACGGAATTAGTAAGGTTGTTTCCGACGACGGAGCGCTGTCGAAGTGTCTACGTGCTGTAAATTGATTCCAGATTAATACAAGAGACAGTTAATAGTGAATACAAGCTAAACAAAGACAGAATCAATGAATTCCGCCTCTGATTCTGTCTGAGCACTCTTCTGATCGACTCGTTTGGGTCACAACACGATCCTACATGTGGTATCAGAGCTCAGGAGGAAGAGTTCTTACTGTTTAGCTCGTTTTCGCTGGAAAATTATGTTTTCTACACCTTCTTTTCAAAATTCATCAAGTTTCAATAGCCAAAATGGACTGATTTTCTGATATTGTGTGTAAAATACAGGTTTAATAAACCCTTGAGAGTTTGAGACCCAAATTCAGGCTAAAAGTGACAAAAATTGATCAAAAACCTGATTCCGTTTGAACGCACAACCTGATTCCGTTTGAAAAATTGAGGTGTTTTCAAGCGAAATTACTGATTCCGTTTGAAAAGCATCTGTTTCCGCTTGAAATTGTTATTCCACTTGAAAAACACATATAATTCCGCTTGAAATAAGTGATTTCATTTCAAGTGTGTAATTCCGTTTGAGTTGTTTCAAGCGAAATTTGTTGATTTTGCTTCAAGAGTTGATTCCGTTTGAAGGTGTGCTGGTTCAAACGAAATCAGTAATTCCGTTTCAAACTGTAATTCCTCTTGAGTGTGTATTCCGTTTGAAACTGGTTTGTGGGTAATTTCGTTTCAAAAGGTAATTTCGTTTGAAAGTTTATAATGTGTGAAATTTGTCGGGACTGTTTTGAAATATGGCAAAAATGTTTGATGAAAAAGACAACTATTATTTTGAAAGATTTATATGGGGTATTTGGATGATAGTTATAGAAATGTGAGAAAGGATGGTTGGGTGAAAAGGTTTGAATACTTTGTGTGCTTGAAAAATGAAAAATTGGATGATCTGGAAAATCGATATGCAGCCTTACTTGATCAATTAAAAAATCATGAGATATATTTGACAGATGCTGAAAAGATAGAAAAGTTTGCAGATGCATTACCTGCAGAATGGGATGAGTTTTTGAAAAACTTAAAAAAGGATTCTAGTTTTTCAAAGTTATCTCTAAAAGGATTTATCAGTAAACTTAAAACTCATGAGTATGAAAATTATAAGAAAAAGAAAGAATTGATAAATAAATTTGAAAAATATCTTGTGGACATAAGTTTGGATGTGATTGATGAAATGAACAAAAGATTTGAAGTATGTCGAGCAGCAAAAAATGTTATGAAATATGATAACAAGAGGGGTTGTTATATTGATGAGAATGCGAATCCTCTTGATTTCGTTAAAATTTTTTGTGCAGGCGCATTCTGGACAGAGACAAAGGAAGTTTCAAAGAATGAAGAATCTAAGAAGTTTGGATCTTCGATTTCTGAATCGGTGTGCTCTAAATGTGAAAAATTTGAAGCTGACAATGTCAAACTCTTGAAGGATTTGGAGAGTTTGACATTGGAAATCAAAAATTTGAAGGATGAAAAGAAATCTGATGATAAACAGATTCTTGAAATGTAGGAAAATTATGAGAAATTGAAATATGAAAATGTCAAACTATTGAGTAATTTGGACAGTTTGACATTGGAAAACAAGATTTTGAAAGAAAAAGAAAAAGTTTTTGAAAATAAAATAAAATCTCCAGAAAGTGAAGATTTTTGGATAAAATTGGAAAATAAAAGTTTAAAAGAAAATGAAACAAAATTTCAAGAACAAATAAAAAGTTTTGAAAATGAAAAATGTGTTCTTGAAAAGAATAAAGTAGAAAATGAAAAGGTAATCAAGTCTCATCTTGAGAAAATCTCTCATCGTGAAAAAGAAGCTGAGAGTGCAAGAAATAAAATTGATGAGCTTGAAAAGAAATTGAAAGGTTTTGTGAACTCATCTGTACAAGATTATATCTGTCCAAAACCGATCAATTCAGTTCCAATAAGTGATAATGTCACAAATTTTGACAAAGTCAAAATTGAAGATTGTGATGAGAAAACTGATGATGAAGTTGAGAAAAGAAAAATATTTTTGAAATTAAAGGAAATGTTTCAAGAAACTGTTTTACATTCTACTGAGAAAGGTGAATGCTGTAGGATCGTGTTGCGACCCGAACGAGTCGTTCAGAAGAGATAAAACAGTTTCAGATGCAGAAACTAAGAAACTGACGATGAAACAGCTTGTTTATCACTTTAATCCTCTTGTGTATTGATATAACAGTGTGTACAGTCGAAAAGTATACCGGCAGCACTTCGGTATCACTCTGAGACAATTGTTACAAATGACAAGTCAACTAACCTATTTATACTATACATGATTTCGCTTGAGACACTTCAAGCGAAATCCTCTAGATCACTATTCAAGCGAAATCCATGCATTTGACTTTGAAGCGAAACTGACGAAAACAAACATTCTAATTTCAACTTTGCATGCAATTTCACGTGTAGTTGCAATATGTGATGTCATAAATATGATGTCATCATCATATATAACGACATCATGCTTGAACAATTCTGCACGATCCCGAGACTCGATATAAGACTTAGTCGACAGATGACTGCACCAACAGACTCCCCCTCAGATGTTGACGAGTCTCACATGTCGAGTCTTTGCATCTTCAGTCTTAATCAGTCTTTGAGCTTCATTCTTTTTCTCAAAATTAACAGACTCCTCCTTGCAATGTGCTGGTATTCCGTTAGTTCTTCAGCATCATCTGCTTCAGGATCTTTGTCTGGCTTTCTTTGTCTTCAGAATCTTAAACCTGGCACTCTATAGAATCTTCAATTTCCAGAATCGAAACTTGGCTATTCCTGCACATTCTTAACCCAGAAATGAATTTCTAAATTTAACAATTTAAATGCACCAACATTCTGATATAATCAGATGACTCCCTCTCATAAACATAAGCATCAACAATCACTCTCCCTCGGATCACAAACTCATGATGAACCACTTGATGATTAAAAAAAATACATTTTGACATTTCAAAACACTTGATGTTTAGCACTTTGGAATTTTGAAAATCAGCTTTCCAACATCAGTTGTCGAAAATCTTTTTGACTTTTTCAAAAGTTTATGCTAAAACACACTGAAGATCTTTTTGTATTTTTGAAATAAGCAACAAAATGTAGTAAAGAAATATTTACAGACAATATTTTTGTGAGTTCGTGCAAGAGGATCATATCAGTTTATGAGACGTCACAAGTACCGTTGAGCTTAGTTACACTTTAAGAATTAAACAATTCACATAGATTGCCAATATACTGATCCACTTAAATTTTCACACAAATTTCAACTGATTCAGGATATGAGTTAGATGTTTTAAAGACTTAAACTCATTCATGTGTCCCACCTCTTGAATATACTCCCGTATCCAGATCCCAATATTCAGTCTTACAGGTGAGTATACCACAGATGATATCTGTCAGGGGAATAAATTATAGTACGAGGGCCGTGAGAGCTCAGGTCGATCTTTCGATATGCAGAGAGATGACGGCTTCGACTTTCGGTGGGTCCCCTTTAGAGGATATTTTGATTACAACAGCAATGACTATCAATTTTATTGTTTCATCAATTTGCTGAGGGCTGCGCTATATTTCAAGCAAGCGGAAAGTATTCTCCGGGGACTAGGCCATTGCTTCCGCAAAATCAGAAGTCCCGGGATAATACCCCAGATATCACTGAGCATAAAGACCTAGTATCTCAGAAAAAAAGGGACCTTTCAAACGAGATTTCAGGGGTTACCTATATATCCAAGTAGTGTTCCCCACAAATAAGCAAGTTTGAATTTAAGTTTATATCCCGAAAAAGCTTACTAAATGTGTAAAAACCTATCGGCATATCATCAGTGAGACTGTTTAACACTATTTAAACATTACATTTCTTTAGCATACTGTGACTGTCTACTGATGTACTATCATTTCCTCTTCTTTGACACTAAAACTCATTTTTGATTTTATCATGTTTTTGGCTTTTTAAAATTTTCTAATGTTTTTGGATTTTCTGAAAACTTCTACTCCCCCTAAAATGCAAACACATTTTAGGAAATTTGAAAACAAACTATACAAGAACTTGACAACTGATATCGAATTGCCTCAATTCTCCATCCACTTGGCATAAACAATCAGAACTCCCCCTTTCACAAAACTATTTTCTCATTATGATTTCAAAACACTTAAGTTTGTTTTAACCAAAATGATTTTTTCGGAAAATAAGTTTTGTTGATTTAACCACTTGTAGATTAGGGGTGTAGTTCATCACATTGTCTACTTTTAACCACTTGTAGTAGATCAAGTACAACTTAATGTCCCTGATTTACCACTTGCATGTATGTAACCTCTGTACCTCTTGCAAAATATATTTACAACGTATAAGCCTATGTAGGAATAAACCTCTACACAAACCATTTTACCAATCAAGATGCCGATTCCTGCTTCACACTTACCAACCTGGAAGCTCCGGCAATTCCTGCAGTATGACTTGCCAAAATTTTTCATTATAAATTTCATTCACAAAATCTATCTTAACAAGAATGATGCCGATTCCTGATCCACGATTACAAACTTGGGATCTCCGGCATAGTCCTAAGACTTCAAGGGAAACAGACTTCCATCCAAGTCTTTTCAGACTTGATGGCTTTCAGTTCTTGCGCAGTAGGGTTGTATGTTGCCTTTTTAGTTGCATAAAAATCTTTAACCCCCTTAACTTTCCCATTCAACATTTTCCCAAAAATTTTCTTAACACTTCCATTAAATGTTTTCTCGACATCAAACTTAGTTTTCTCGTTGTAAAACTGATTCGAGATATCAACCTTACCAACTTTCTGTTTAACTTCTTCAAATTTCAGTGATGGAAACTCATCATCATTCACTGAAATTTTCATCTCAACCTGTGGCTCTTCTGGCTTTGTGGAACCAGATTCATCACCGACTTTCTCATCATCTTTCTTAACAACCCACACTTGGTTGTCTTTTGCATTCTTTTTATAAAAATTCTTTTTAGAACATTCACCAACCTCATAAGTTGAGTTTTCAAAAATTTTAAAATTTTCAATTGGTGGTTCAACATCAACAACTTTCTCTTTCAATTTCTGAGAAACTCCCTGTTTGTTTTGGCATTTTTCTGACAGTTCCATGCAATGTGACCAGTTTCATTGCACTTGTAACATGTACGAGTCTCTCTTTGATAAAACAATTCAGTTCCATTCTTCTTCTTTTCAGCAAGAAACTCTTGATTTGACTGTCTCCAGAATGGTTTCTTTTGTTCCTCTTCTGCACTTCCACCTGACACAAATTCTGTTTTTGTTTTAGAATTTTTCAAATTTTTATGATTTTCTGGTGGAATAAATCCAAGACCTTTCTTTTTGTAGCTACGATTTTGGTTTTGTTTCTTTTGAAAACCAGAACCAGAATTGTAACCCTTTTTCTTGTTTAACCGTTGTTGAACTCTTGAAGTGTACTTTTTAGGTTTTTCAGTAAGATTTAAATCTTTTATTTCAGAAATATTAATTTCTGTCATTTTGAAAACCTTTTTGATCATATCAAAACGAACACTTCTTATTGGAAACTCTTTGTCAGAGTATAATTTGTCCGAATCATTTAAAGTGTATGCAACTTCAAATGTTTCATCATCCAAATTTGCTTTTGATAATAAAAATTCTTTACTGTAAGACCGTTTAACCGACAACTTTTGACTGTTGACTGACGAATTTGACCCTCCAGACTCAGACTTTGACTCAGACTCCTCCTCAGTATCCAACACCTGATCGACCACCTTTTGATTAACTCAGACTCATGATCAGTATCAGACGAGGTAAACGTGACATCAATGTTATCTGGTAAAACGTCAGTTGTGTCGGTTTTTAGCTTTATATTGACTGCTTTTTCAAGTTGCTCCTCGTTTGGTTTTCTAGGAGAATACCCTTCCCAAATTGGAGGCGGACACTTGTTATAGCTAACAGTCTGTTTCTTACCACAATCTTTCTTGTTCTTTTGCTTCTCATCTTGAAAAACTTCCATACCTGCAACAGTTGGGTAAATACGATCAATGAGATAATCAGAACTAGAATAACTTTGTAATAAACGTCTAATTCTCTCATTCTCAATCTTCTCTGTCTCCAACTCTTGCTTCCATTTAGCACTTTCTTCGATGTAAAAGTTGATGGCTTTCTGCTTTGTCATCATTACAGCATTCATCATCGTTAGTGCTTGTTCTCTTTCTGAGTTTGTCTTTTGGAGACCAGTTACTGTTTTGTTCAAGACATCATAAGATTCTTTTACATAATTGAGATTAAACAATAACTGCTCCTTTTTCTTCTCATACTCAACAATTATCTCGTCTTTTGTTGCACATTCCTTGCAAGCTTCCAAACACTTCTCACAAGGTTTTACAACTTCAACAATCTTCTCAATCTCAATTGTCTTTACCACTTCAACCACTTTTTCTTCTTCAGTCACCTTCTCAGCTTCAATCACCTTTTCTCCAGCAACAATTTTAACTTCTTCAGTTTGAACAATTTCATCCTTTTTCAGCATCACTTTCAGTCTTCAAATCCTTTTGTTCTTTTGCAGCTCGTTTCTCTTTCAGCTTCTCCAAGCGATCTGCAAAATAGAAATGAAAACTTTCAGGAGAAAGATGAGATTTTGCAACATTTATATGTTTTTCTTCCTCATCATCACTATTGCTATCAACTGGTGATTGATCAAATTGTACAGATTTTTCAGAATCAGTATCTGATACACCAGAATCAGACGGTGTTTGATCAAATACAACTTCTTTTTCTGAATTAACATCATTTTGCACATTCTCATCTGCACTTAGTGAATCTTCATCAGCACTTTCTGAGCTTTCTTTAGATGTAAAAGACTGTTCCTTCACACTTTTCACTGTCTCACCAATAGATTTCATCCATGTGGCGAACATGTCTGGTTCTCTAATAATCTTTGCAATGAAAGCTTTGAAATCACCCTTTTCATCAACAAACATATCCCAACTGAAACCTTCAGGTAGTCTCTCATCATCTTGATCGACTATGCATGCTTTGCTATCAGAAGATATATAGTTGCTCCAGTTGAAATCTACCAAACATCCTCTCTTTGAATCCTCAATCTTTCTACCATGAGCCATTTGTGAGTCTTGTGACTGACCAACTTGCTGATAAATGGCTTTTCGGTAGTAATCGTCTTTTCCGAACGGATTCTGAACGCCACTAGCTTCTCTGTTCTTACACTCCCGCTTGAAATGGCCTTTCTCCCTGCAACGAAAACACGTAACTTTAGATTTATCAAAACCTAAAGTAGATACATGAGCATCAAGAAAGTCATTTCTCCCGGTAATTGTTTTGAACTTTTCAGCACGTCTAAGAACACTCGCAAGACACCATTTAATGTCCATCAGTTCCATCTCTTCGGCGTCTATCTGATCGTAATCCTCTTTGGTGAGCATAGGATTTCCGATCCGACTTGCAACTAGACCTTCATACGATAACAACACAGAACCAAGTAGAGCCATGTGGTCTTTAGCAGTGTCTTCTGAAAAACTTTGACCTTCTGGAAGATTTAGAGCGATGTTGCACTGAATCACATAACCATTTCCTGTTTTTGTGCTTTGGGACTGAAAGCTTTCTGATGAACTCTTTGGATTGACACTTGGATATAGTGAGAAACCACTGCTGCTTTTGTTTGAACTTTGATCAATCTTTTCTGTAGAATCCCCAGCACTATACGCAGTCTGAATTTTCGGACTTCTCTCAGCTTCTGGAACTGGAACACTCCCTTTATAATACATTTTTACATCCTGTTGACCACTTGGACTGTTCATCCTCGCGATCTTCTGCTGTTCCAAATCTTGACCCTCAATCTTTTCAATAAACTCACCAATTGATAACCCATCATAAACCCCTGTGTTTTTCAGAATCATCAAATAAGTTCCCCACTCTTTTTGCGGTAACGCATCAGCTAATTTGTCTACCCACTCTTCAGACTCCTTTTTTATACTAAGCATTGACATAGATCGCACAAGGTGACAGTATCTTTCGATCAGCTTCTTTGTATCTTCCCCGGGCAAACTTGTGAACAAATCAAATTCTTTCTTGAGCAGTGCCTTCTTACTCTTGATCATTTTCTCGCTACCCTCAAATTTGACTTTAAGTGCATCCCAGATTGACTTTGCAGTTTTGTCATGCTGTAGTAGTATGAAAATGTCTTCTTTGATAGCCTGCTGAAGTAAACTGATCATCATTTTTTCAGATCTATACATATCTCGTTCTTCATTAGTAAATTCAGATATTTTTTATCAACTTTCATATCAGTCTGTGGCAAAACATATTTCTTCAAAATACATTCCCATGATCTACGATGGTTAGCCTGAACCCAGTTTTCGAATCTATCTTTCCACCCGTAGTATTCTTCGATACTCGTCAATTTCGGGGGCTTTTGGGTGGTTCCCGTCTCGTTTTCCAAATTCATGTTCTGAGCAATAGTAGATGGACCAGACGGTGTTGCAAATGCATTGTAGAACTCTGTATCCATGACTCGGAATCGAAGAATTTCTCAAACAATCTTTCACACGAACTGATTCTCCTTGTAACACAATAATACCTGTTGGTGCACTGAATGTCTGCTGATTACATCTTAATCAAGTCTTGTGTCTAGATAGGTTGAATGAACACACATTAGGGTTTTACGTGTTTATCTTGTAGATTTCACTTAGATTGTTCAAGGGAAATCAGATTTACCTTGAAATGGTTCAAGGGAAATCAGATTTAGCTTGAACAGGTTCAAGGGAAATCAGATTTAGCTTGAACAGGTTCAAGCGAAATCTGATTTAGCTTGACAGTCTCAAGCGAAATCTCAATCTTATATATAGGTGTGTGGTTCATTTGTCAAGAAACTTGGTCATTGTATGTGAGACGAAGTGCTGCCGGATTTGTATCTGAAAACGTTGTACAAGCACTCAAATCAATCAGAAAAGAAAGATTAAAAGGATTAGAGCTGTTATGACTTTATGTGCATTGATTCCGCCTTTACACATGAAGATGAACATCCTTGACTGAATTTTCGAGGTCGTAGAACGGTCCAACAAGTGGTATCAGAGCAGAATGTTACTAATCTGGAGGGAAATGTAGATGTTCCGAGTGAAGTGATGCCGCGAACTTTTTCATATCATCCAGAGGAGTTGATTATAGGAGAATTGCAAGCTGGTGTTTGCACTCGAAATCAGATTGATAAAGGACTTACATGTTTTTATACAAAAGTTGCTCCTTTGCAAACTGAATTCTCATTAAGTTGTTTTATCTCGCAGATTGAACCAAGAACTTACAAAGAGGCGCTTACTGAAGACTCTTGGGTCAATGCTATGCAGGAGGAACTTAGTCAATTCGAGAAATTGGGAGTGTGGAAGTTAGTTGATTTGCCGGATGGTCATAGGAAAATTAACACTAAGTGGGTATTTAAGTGCAAGAGAGACGATAGAGGAGTTGTTGTAAGGAACAAAGCTCGACTCGTTGTTCAGGGATTTAGTCAACAGGAGGGAATTGATTTTACCGAAGTCTATGCTCCTGTAGCACGACTAGAGGCAATCAGAATTTTCCTAGCATTTGCGTCTTGGAAGAACTTCAAAGTTTATCAGTTGGATGTTAAATCGGCATTTCTTTACGGGAAGGTTAAAGAGGAGGTTTATGTCGGTCAGCCGCCGGGCTTTACCGATCCAATCCACAAAAACAAGGTCTACTTATTGGACAAAGCGCTGTATGGTTTACACCAGGCCCCGAGAGCTTGGTACGAGACTTTATCTCAACACCTACTAGCCAACAAGTTCATTCGTGGAAAAGTGGATGCCACTCTCTTCACTAAAGAAGTCGATGGTCATCTTCTGATAGTTCAGATTTATGTGGACGATATAATCTTTGGGTCGACAAATGAAAATCTATGCAAAGATTTTGAATCAGTGATGAAGCAGAAGTTTGAAATGTCATCAATGGGGGAGATGAAATTCTTTCTGGGATTACAAGTTGAACAACTTCCTGAGGGAATTTTCATTCATCAGTCAAAGTATGTTCATGATATTCTAGAGAAATTTGGGATGTCAAGTTCTACTCCAGCTGCTACCCCACTTGCAACAAATCATGGGATTCACCCAGATCTCACCGGAGATAGGGCTGATGAAACTTATTACCGATCCATGATAGGTTCTTTAATGTACCTAACTGCTTCACGTCCTGATATCATGTACCCAACGTGCCTCGCAACAAGATTTCAGTCTAACCCGAGAGCATCGCACATGATTATTGTGAAGAGGACCTGAAAGGAACTCCTTCATTGGGGTTGTGGTATCCTAGGAAAGGCGATTTTACGCTCGAAGGGTATTCCGATTCGGATTTCGGATGCTGCAAAGTCAATTCAAAATCAACAACTGCAGGATGCCAGTTCTTTGGTCCTAGATTGGTTACCTGGCAGTGTAAGAAACAAACGTCTGTGGCGTTATCTACTTGTGAAGCGGAGTACGTATCTGCTAGCAGTTGCTGCTCTTAGATCTTGTGGATACAGCAACAGATGCGCGACTACGGTTTGCAGTTTCTTAACACACCTCTTTTTGTTGATAATGAGGCCGCAATAAATATAACTAAAAATCCAGTACATCACGCTAAAACTAAACACATAGAAATTCGTCATCACTTTATTCGTGATTGCTTTGAGAAAAAGTTGATACGAATTGAGAAAATCCACACTGACGAACAGAAAGCTGATTTACATACCAAAGCTTTTGATAAAAATCGGTTTAAATATTTGTTAAAACTGAACGGTATGAAGCTTCTGTCGGTGTCGGATGGCATAATTGGCGTTGATGAGAGTACTGTTGGGATGGAGACGAGAAACAATCTGCAATGGTTTGTCGATTTTTTACTTGTTTTGGTATTTAGGGGGAGTAGATGTTTGTACATAGTTTATTTTCCGAAAATACAAAAACAGTAAAAAATGCAAAAATACAAAAACAGTAAAAAATGCAAAAATACAAAAACATGATAAAATGAAAAAGAGCTTGTGTATATAGGGAAAATGATAGTACATCAGCTAGACGATCACAGTATGCTAAAGATTTGAAAAGTATAAAAGAGTTAAACAATCTCACTGATAATGTGTCGATAGGTTTTCGTACATTTAGTAGATTTATTCGGGATATAAACCTAAAATTCAAACTTGTGAATTCGTGGGGAACACTACTTGGATATATAGGTAACCCATGAAATCTCGTTTGAAAGGTCTCTTAATCTGATATACTAGGTCTTTATACTCTATGATATCTGGGGTATTATTCCGGGACTTCTGCTGAACGGTAGTTCTGACCTAGTCCCTGGCTAATACTTGCTGAAATGCTTGAAACATAGCATTAAACCCTCAGCATGCTGAAACAATAAAATTGATAAATGCTGCTGTTGTAAGCAAAAAGATCCTCTAAAGGGGACACACCGAAAAGTCGAAGCTGATATCTCTCTGCGTATACGGAAGTATCGATCTGAGATCCCTCGGCCCTCGCATACCTAAATTATATACAGATATCATTGTAGTATTCTCACCTGTAAGACTGATTATTGAGATTATGGATACGGGAGTATATTCAAGAGGTGGGACACATGAATGAACTAAGTTCTTAATTCATCTAAATCGTATCCTGAGTAAGTTGAAATTTGTATGAGAATTTAAGATGGATCAGTATATCGACAATCGAGGTGAATTGTTTAAGTCTGAGTATGAAATGTAGCTTAACGGTACTTGTGATTTGTTTGAAAACCTGATATGATTCCCTGACACGCTCGCAAAAATATGTTTGTAAATAGTTTACTTTGTTTACTTACTGCAATTTAAGTTTTCTGTATTTCATTTCTTAGTTTAGAACACTTTGATAAAATCCAAAAAGATTTTATTTCTGCTTTATTTTCCGACAAACCAAAGTGGAGAGTTGATTGTTGGATTCTCAGATATTTGAAGCAGATGCAGGAGTTTCTGGACTGAAGAATGAGGAGAGCTTACTTTGAAGAAGTTCGAATTGTTTGAAAAGCCAAAAACAAGTTCATTAACTTGATACTTGTTATTTTCAGAAAATGTTTGAAATTGTTGTTTTAAAATCAGTATTGATTCGTCAAAAGATCAACCAAGGTCATTAATTTGGACTTGGTAGATTAATTGAGTAATCAGGGTCATTAACTTGAACTTGAATACTTGAGTGGATTGTTAAAGCTGATTGAGTTTGTGTTTTATTGTTGAAAAGATAGAATGGTTATGTTTGTTGGTTGAGTAACAGGTTTGGACTTCATTATTCCCAACGGAAGCTAATTGTCAAAAGATTGAACCAGATTTCTCAGATTATAGCATATCGAGAGGGGGAGTCTGTGAAAGGGGGAGTCTGGATCAACAGTCAAAGGGAAGATTGAAGTTTAAAGTTTAAAGATTGAAGATAAAGATTGATGAGAGTTTTTACAATGTTTGAAGATTATTAAAGACAAAGACTTGAAGCCAAAGACTTCATCAACATCCAAGGGGGAGTCTGTTGGTGCACTGAATGTCTGCTGATTACATCTTAATCAAGTCTTGTGTCTAGATAGGTTGAATGAACACACATTAGGGTTTTACGTGTTTATCTTGTAGATTTCACTTAGATTGTTCAAGGGAAATCAGATTTACCTTGAAATGGTTCAAGGGAAATCAGATTTAGCTTGAACAGGTTCAAGGGAAATCAGATTTAGCTTGAACAGGTTCAAGCGAAATCTGATTTAGCTTGAACAGTCTCAAGCGAAATCTCAATCTTATATATAGGTGTGTGGTTCATTTGTCAAGAAACTTGGTCATTGTATGTGAGACGAAGTGCTGCCGGATTTGTATCTGAAAACGTTGTACAAGCACTCAAATCAATCAGAAAAGAAAGATTAAAAGGATTAGAGCTGTTATGACTTTATGTGCATTGATTCCGCCTTTACACATGAAGATGAACATCCTTGACTGAGTTTTTGAGGTCGTAGAACGGTCCAACAATACCTAACAAACAAACAAACAAACACTTATCAGTTTAAACACTATTAAACAACTGAAACAAACTGATACTTTGACTGGTGAATATTTTGTGCGGACTGAAGATTGACACACTGTGCGGATTGAACGTTGACACACTGTGCGGACTGCAGAATGACAAACTGTGTGGACTGCTATGACCCGATGACTCACTACGTGCAAACTGATGGACTTTCAAACGACCAGATGAACCTTTGAAAACTTTGAACTCCAAACTGTGCGACTTGATGAATTCTATATGAATCACTTTAAAATTGGGCCATACCTATCCAAGAGTTCTCATGGGCTTACACTTTAAACACAATTGGGTCTCTCTTTATGAATCACATGGGCCAAACACAACAATTCGAGATCTCAGCAACCTTAAAAAAATGCTAATGCTGCCAAAATTAATTCACTTATAAACCCTCGATTTTAAAAATTCTAAATTCTCATTTGACCGAAACCTTGATGTATCAGATCACATGCATATTCTGACAACTCAGTTTATCAAAATTCACCACTTATCAAATCAATTTTATTACCCAACAACTTTCAAGTGTTCTAAATTCTATTTGGCAGTCAAATCTTGATCAATACACATGGGTCGGTGACAACTTTATTAATTCACATGCTCATGAACCGACAAACTGATCAACCCTAAATGCTCATTGGACCTCAAAACCACTATTCCGAATGTTCAAGACTTTGTAACTTGACTTAATAGCCGTCAACAATTAATACTCAACAACAATTTCTGATAAAATGAATGAATCGGTGCACCAGTTCACGTGATTTTATCAAAAGAATGATTCTTCACAAACACTTATTAAATGCCCGACAAATTTTATGAATTTCTGTCGACTTCGAGAATTTTAATACAATCTGAACTACAATTTTCGAGAATTTCTGTGATTTCAATTTACGAAACCAACATGTGATTTCAATTCCCAATAATCAATGACCTGACATCCTCATTTTACATTTCACACAACTCGATGTACACAGTCAACTTATTTCAAGCGAAATCCACTCGTATTTCAAACAAACTGCTGTTTTCAAGCGAAATCCTCAATTTCGCTTCAAACTCTCACTTTTTTTTCAAGCGAAATCCAACATGATGTCAGCAAATAACGATCTGATTTTGGTCCGATTGAACAAGATTTAAGCCAATTTTAGATCTGAAACTCTTATGGGTTTGTTAACACATGTTTACGCACATTATGTGAGAATTTGATCCGATTTTAACCGTAAAAATTTGTTCGATTTTGAAAGAAGGTGTAGAAAATCAGAAAAAGTGACAAAAAACGAGCTGTTTTGGCGAAATCTCTTCCTCCTGAGCTCTGATACCACTTGTAGGATCGTGTTGCGACCCGAACGAGTCGTTCAGAAGAGATAAAACAGTTTCAGATGCGGAAACTAAGAAACTGACGATGAAACAACTTGTTTATCACTTTAATCCTCTTGTGTATTGATATAACAGTGTGTACAGTCGAAAAGTATACCGGCAGCACTTCGGTATCACTCTGAGACAATTGTTACAAATGACAAGTCAACTAACCTATTTATACTATACATGATTTCGCTTGAGACACTTCAAGCGAAATCCTCTAGATCACTATTCAAGCGAAATCCATGCATTTGACTTTGAAGCGAAACTGACAAAAACAAACATTCTAATTTCAACTTTGCATGCAATTTCACGTGTAGTTGCAATATGTGATGTCATAAATATGATGTCATCATCATATATAACGACATCATGCTTGAACAATTCTGCACGATCCCGAGACTCGATATAAGACTTAGTCGACAGATGACTGCACCAACAAATGCTCAATGCAAAAACCTGTAAAGAAGAATGTGGAACAAAAACAAAAGGATAAAAAGCCGAAAAATCTTCAAAAAGAAAATAAAAGCTCATCAGTTCAATCATCCAATCATGATAAAAAACCACAAAAATTGGAAAATCAAAACTAAAAAACTGTTGATAATAAGTGGTGTAGGTTTGACCACAGTGCTCAAAAGCCAAATTCAGCTTTCAAGAAGAATGATGACTACCACAAGGCCAAACAGTGCTATGACTTGAACGTTTGGTATGAAGGTGGTGATTGGTACGATAACAGAGTGTGTTACAATTGTGGCTTTCAAGGACACATTGTTGTTAACTGCCAAAGTCGAAATTTTGAAACGAGAAGATGTTTTGAATGAAATATCAAAGGACACATTGCCAGGGATTGCCCAATGAGATCAAAGGGAAGATCGAGGGCTAAATATCAGAAAATGGCAAAGAAACCAGTCAGTGTCAAAGCAAAGCCCAAAGAACAGAAAGTAAAGCTTTCGCAAGGGCAGAAAGACAGACTGAGGAAGAAGAGGAAGAAAGCGAGAGAATATCTCGAAAGGATTTTGTCCTCAGATACAGCCGTCAAAGAGAATAATAGTTCCAATAAATCGTCTTGCTTTCCAAAGAATGACAAGTCTAGCAAAACGGATTCATCAGATACAAATCTGAAGACAAAAGGGAAATCAAAGAAAGTGGAGAATCCACGTCCTGGCGATGAATTTGTTTCTTCGGAAACAAAGGAGCCACATTTTGGCGATGAATCTGACTAGTCAAAGTCAGACAAGCCACGTTCAGGCGATGAATTTGGTTCATCAAAGCCAGAAGAGCCGTGTGTTGAGGTAAAAAGTGGTGATTCTGGTTTGACAATGAATGATGCAAATTTTACATCATTATCAAACGGAATTTCAAAAGCACCCAAGGACCGTCAGGCTTGGGTGAATCTGTTTAAATGAAAAACCTGACTTGCCGGAGCTCCCAGGTTGGTAAGAGTGGAGCAGGAATCGGCATCTTTCTTGAGAAATTCACGAAAGTGATTTCGACTTACAAGTGGTAAATCAGGGACATTAAGTTGTACTTGATTTTCTACAAATGATTGGAGAACAATGTGATGAACCAACCCCTAACCTACAAGTGGTAAAATCAACAAACCTTATTTTCCGGAAAAACCATTTTGATTAAAACAAACTAAAATGTTTTGAAATCACTATGGGAAAATGTTTTGTTGTCAGGGGGAGTTCTGATTGTTTAAGCCAAGTGAATGGAGAATTGAAGTAATTCTCATCATGTTGTCACTTTACCTTGTACAGTTTGTTTTCAAATTTTCCCAGAAAATCAAAATTGAGACATATTTTGATTTTAGGGGGAGTAAAAATTTTAAAAATATTAGAAAATTTGAAAATTACAAAAACACTGAAAAATGCAAAAATGAGTTTTGTTGTGAAAAAGAGGAGATGATAGTAGATCAGTTGGACTGTCACAGCATGCTAAAGAATTGGAAAGATAAAATGTGATAAACGGTCTCACTAAAGATGTGATGGTAGGCTCAGCTAGACTAGTAGATTTGCGATAACGATACAAACTTAAATGAAAAAGCCTAGTTCTAGTGGGAAACATGGTTGAAAGCATAGTACTTAGTTTTGTCCTTCTTGATTGTGTGCCTACTCAGTAATCGTTGATTGTCGAAAGACATAAAACTGGTTAA